>PVJI01009844.1:0-63315 GCA_004026765.1 Micronycteris hirsuta | reverse complement strand
GGGCCCCTGGACTTCTCTGCAGTTACTAGTTTATGATTGATTAGTGTAGGAAATTGCTGTGTGTTTCCCTACAATAGATCAATTTTCCCAAAAGATCAAAGTTGTTGGTTGTGTGTTCTTGTGAGTGGGATGCACTTAAATTTAAGTTGCCTGGAGGAAGCAGGTAGGTTGGTAAACACTCCCTCAATACAAAACCAATGAAGGGAATGAAGAACTCTATAATTTATTACTTCCAGTCCACACCGATACTATTTTTCAATCTCCCCTCCATGTTGTTTCTTCTCTCCTTCTTAAATTCCCTCTGTCTTACATCACTATACTCACCTAAAAACCGAAATACCTCCAAAGCAATTAGTTCATTTTATGTAGACTGCATTTTGGGTTTTTTTCCTATAGGGTTACATTAATGTTTACATATTTAAGGGAGAGAAATCTACTTGGCTCCTCTTTTGTAAACATGTTTAATTATTCACCTGCAGCCCTTTCCTACTCTGTGTATAATCTGTGTTATTTGTTTTTCTCTTCCCTCCGTACAAGTTTCCTTTAAAACTTTTTTTATGTTTTCTTTTTTAAATTCTGCTTTTAGGTGGAGGTTTTTATTTTACCAAACCAATTCTATTTGCTTTTTATCTAGAAATTTCTATCAGTTGATCTGTTACAGAATTCTTTACTGGTTTAAAGTGCTGTTCAAAATCTTTTCCTTTAAAAAATATGTTTTCTACCATTTTTAGTGGTTTGGGTTGGGGGGAAATGTAGTGATTGTCAATTCACCATCTTAGTTTTTTTGCTAGTTCTTATGCTTAATTCTTTCTTTAAAAATGTGTCTGTTCATTTTATAAAGTGATGCATACTATCTATAGAAAATTTAGAAAATATGATCAAGCAAGATGAATGACAGCTTTCTAAAAGACAAACTAGTGTATGTTTTCATAAGTATAAATTGTACTCAGTTTTATAACAGGTTCCTTTAGTAAAGGAAAGAATATTTACATCTTAAAGTTCAGTAAAGCCATTATACACTGAAGCAAAAATTTCTTAGTTCCAGCTCTATAAATAAAAAGCAACTTGATACTATTGCTACTAAATTATAAATTCCAGAAATGTTAGTTTTAGGGTCTGTTAAAAAAATAACAGATGAGTTAAGTTGGTGTTTAGCTGCACGTAATAGAAAATTGGAGGTCGCTTTGCTTCTCATTAAGAGACGTGGCCCAAGTCTGACAGAGCAGCTACGTGATGACCCTTAACACGGGTCCAACCACTCGTGATCTCTCTCTGGCATTCTTCCCTGTGGTCATTATCCCTTTTCATACCGGGTGCGTGACAGTTCTAGGCTTTCATCTATGTGCTGTTGTGAGCATGCGTCTGCGGACCTTGCTCTTATTGTTCAGGAAAGCCTTAGCTTTCCTGGAAGGACTCTTGGTAAAATTACTCTGATACCTCATTGGCCATACTTGTCACATGATCACTCTTAGCTGCGAAAAAACCTGGAGATCCAATTCTTTAGTTCAATGCCTAAATCTTTGGAACAAAAATCAAGATATTGTTAAGGAAAGTGGAGTCTGTAGCAGGCAATAGAAGTGTTTGCCACAGCGGCCACTGTCAGAAGCTGTTCAGGTGGCTCACAAAGATGATCCCTGGAGGGCTGGATGCAGTTGTTTGGGCCCAGGCAGTCACAGCTTCATAGGTTGCCACATATACCTAAATAAGTACATGCAGTAGAGTACACAAACACTTAGAAAGTACTTGCCTGAATAAGAATGGTACTTTCATTTCTCCATTTAGCCAGATGATGCTTCTCTCAACAGTACTACTTTCTCAGATGGGTCGCAGGATGAAGAAGGGAAGTTTGCAATTTCCAGGAGTGGCTCTGTGGTAAGTCATCGCATGCCAACATAATTGTATGTCAGGGCAAATTTGCAAGTTCAAGGCAAAAAGAAGCAGTTTCTTCAAAACAGATAAAAACTTGAACTAAGAGTGCCAGAGTATTCCTACTTTATGTCTCCCAATAGACCCACCAATCTTGTAATAATTACGAAGGAGTCCCAAAACTGAGGAATGAATAGATTTTGTTTTAAAAGAGGACTTCATAAATTAATACCACTGCAGCCATAAACCAAGGATGTTCTTTATGTGTATCAAACATGGAGGAATTTGCTAGCTTTGGTCCATTTAGCTGAGTTCACACACATGATCTGGCCTCATTCTACCATCTTGACCCAAAGTCCCTTCACCTGCAGAGTAAAGTAAAACCCCTTATCCTGATATTTAAGGTTTTCTGCTATTGCCTACATCTCCAGCTTAGCTCCCAGGACTCACGCATGCAAATCCTCCGCTCCATACAAAGTTGCTCACTTAGCCTTGAGTAACAGAACCTGTACTTTTCTTTGTTAAAATTCGTCATCTCCCCTCTCCCCACCTTCATTGGGAATCCTCACACGGTGTCTCTGCAGGTGCTCTGGCAGGTGGTAATATGATGGACCAGAGGGAGAGACATTCTGTTAGATGGGGCAGTGGTTCCCTGATGGCAAGTTGATGGACAACAGATAGCACTTCAGACACACAGGATGGGACACACTCAGATGTCCCTGCAGGGCAATAGTTTCTCCTCTCGTCTGTTCTGAGGAACAGGATAGTTGACATTCACATGCATATCACATTCCCAGTATATCCCCATTGTTCAGGGATAATGCTGTTGGCGCCATGAAAATCAGTTTTCCTGTTGTGTTTTTAGGTTTTTGGTTATGGAGTTGATTTGTTTTGTTGCACATTGATCATATAAGAAATAAGATACTCTGAGTGACTTTTGTCAATGAGTAACTTATCAATAGCACTACAGGTGTTGGCATAGATAGGCTAAGAATTACCCAAATGTCTGAACAACTGGCTATAAGTTCAGCCCTTACCTTCTCATTTACCACCATGCATTGGAATGCAAATGAGTGAATATGTCTCAAATAATGATCTCCAATCCCCGCTACTTATTAAAGTAAGTCATTCATATACTCTAATAAGTACTGGAAGTGAGTAGTTAGCCTAATAGACCTTAACACAATTGTGCTGTACTCCTGTGAAAGGGGATCCTGCTTAGGATCCTTTATTTTCTGCCTCAGCAGGTGGTACCTATGTGCCCAAGACTTAATTATTAGCCTCGGGTTCATGACCTTCTCCCCTTCTACATGCCCATTGCTGAGACCTGTGGATTTTATTATGTTAAGTAGTTCTAGCACATCCCTATTCTTCTTTATTTCCTACAACTATTTCCTTAGTACAAACACTTACCATCATCTTTCGGTACTGCTGAAACAACCCCTTACGTCATCCCCTGGACTTCAGTTTACACCCTCACACTCGTCTTTCTGATCGCTGCTGTGGCGAATCCTGGCCCGCAGGACTCGTGTTGACCGCGATTGAATGCGTGTAAATAAATCGCACCCACAGACACGCTGGACTAAGAGGCTAGACCTGGACCACGTGACTCCTCCCTCATCATCTGGGAGAGAGCTCCGAGCCTTGGGTCCAGGGGTTTTTATTGAAGATTTTGGGCACAGAGCATCAGAATGGTTTTCATTAATTTATGCAGAGATTGTATATTCAGGTCCGGTGGTAGACAGGACCAGGAAGGTACATCAAAAGGAAGAGATATGCAAATGGAAGGACAACAGTCTTGGGTTGATCTGTAAACATTTGGCCAGGAAGAGCCCGGACCTGCATTAGCATAAGTCTTTTGATCCAGGGAGGGGGGAGTTTTCAGCAAGGCTGTAAATCTAAGAGATATGTTAGCCAGATTCCCCTTCAGGAAATTCTGTTTCCACGAACATGGGTCCATGCACGCCAACTTGGGCTTTATCATGTGAGGGACCTTGCCCTTTGACATGCGTGGAAGTCCAGGGCTACGATTCTCCACTGTGGAAATTGAATTCCCTTTGAGCTGCATGTCATGCTTAAAGCCCACAACCATTCCTCCCCACCTTCCTGACACAATCTGATACCTCATCTGCCTCTCCAGCTGACTTTCCCACCCCAGGCATTTGGTTCCAGGCACAAGCCAAGCAGAAATGGGACCAGGATGTTTGCACAGTTGAGTAGCTAAAGAAAAGTCAGTTAGATGGGCCTTGTTTTTGAGGCTTTTCCATGGCAGTTTCAACGTGCCTACTTCAACATTTTCTCCAGATAATCACCCTGGGATCCAGTGTATAAATCCAATATTGCATGTCTTGTGCATAATTGTTCTAAAGGATCTTATTTTGTGAACTATGTGTATCAGACTAGTGTACATTGCCATACATGTAAAGAGAAAAGTCTGCATATAAATAATGCAGCCAAGTGTCTTAAGTGTTATACCAACTAAAACATCAAATAAACCTTAAACAAAAAAAAGACTGATGCTAGTCACGTTTTTTCACTTCTTTATTTTTTTCTGTTAGCTTCTATATATCATTGGTTGCTTAATTCATTTATTCATATATCCACGCATTCATTCATTTACCATATCCTTGCTGAGCACATATTGTCTGCAAATAGGCTTTTTGAAAATTTGAGAGCGCAAGAGAAATAAATTATCTTTTATGGAAATTATAGTTTACTAGGGTGAGTTAATTACTCAGACTTTGGGTTTATTTTCATCTTGTTTTTGGAAAGCTGATTGAATACTGATAATGACATAAATAAAAGTTTCAGGAAAAAAAAAAAAGTGAAAAAAAATCTCATTGGCACCAGTCTCTGACATGACTGATTTCAGTTTGTTATTCAGAATATCTTTACTTAGAAATGTTAAGCAAACTGGTTATTTGCTAGACTAGCCCACAGATGCCAACTTAACCCTTAATGCACCTGTATTGAGAATCATTCTAGAACATCTAGAGTGAAACATTCTAGAACTGTGAGGTAAATACATTTTGCTTCCCCTGCTTCTTGGTTGTAGGAGCTGTGGGCACCCTAGTCTGGTCCCCCAGTCTCTTCTAGATGGTGGAGTTTCCAGTAATTCAGTGAAGTAGTGGCAAGGGCTTCAGAGGTCCTGGTCATGACCTCTGTCAAGGTAAATCCCTCCTGCCTAAATAAATTCCCAGGGACATTTTACGGTCATCTCCAAGACTGCAGAGACTCCTGATAATTTGCCACACTGGAATTTATGTTATGGAATTGTACAAAGGAGGTAACCTCACTTTACCTTCTCCGAAGGGATAGCTTTGGCTTGACCAAATACTTTTTTCAGTCTCTTATCTTTTCTACACATACACATTTATACTTTATAAAGTATAAAGTATACTTTATACTTTATACTTTACACATACACTTTATAATACATGTAATCTCTGTAAATATGGGGTCTATTTTAATTAGTATGACTCTCTAGTTAAATTTTAAATCTGTTATAAGTTCACTGTCATTATTCTGAATCACAATTTTCTTTGCTCTTCTCAGAAGTGTTTTCTTGAAGATGAGCTTAGAATAAGACTATTACTTTCCATTAAAAAAAAGTCTTCTTAGGACTCCCCTGAGAATTTTATAGAATTTAAAGATTAATGTCAGGAAAAGAATTCACATCTTAAAATACTGAGTTTCCTCATTTAGAAACAATGATGGTGTCTTTCCGTTTATTTATATCATCTGTCCTTCAACAAAACTTTATAATTTTCTTACATTTTTTTCTTACACATCTTTTTACTGGTTAATTATTCAGCTCTTTATAGTTTTTGTTCATATTTTAAATGGTAGGGTATTTATGACATCTAGTTTATTTTTACAGATATTCGTATGTAAGAAAAGTAATTATTTTGTTTTTGTACAAAAGTATCTCTTATAGCTTCCTTTCTGAAAAAATTTTCACTTTTAAGAATTTTTCATTTGATTTTATAATTTGTACAGATATCTGAAATAATGAAAGTTTTATTTACTCAATTTATCTGATTTCTTTTTCTTGTCTTATTGACTGATTGTAATCACTTGTAACGTTGAGCAATAATTTTGGAGATCTTTAGATTAAAGTTTTTCATTTTCTCATAAATTCTAAGTTTCATCACTAAGGAGAATATATATTCTAGGTTTCTAAGCCTCTTAGTTGCTTTTATCAGGAATGAAGTTTGAATTATATCAAATGATTTTCATCGTCTATTAAAATGAATATATTATTTTTATTATTTAAGCAATCCAGGAAATTAGTGACAGGTTTTTCTAATGTTGAACTATAATTCTGTTGCTTATATAAACCCCACTTACTGTGTTATGTTATTCCTGTATCACACTGTGGAGTATGATTTGCTACGGTCTTAGCATTTTCAGCCACTAGTCTAATGAGTACGGTGTGTGTGTGTAATTTCTGTTGTTACCAGAAGTGTATGAATCTCGTTACAAATAGGTTGAGCACTTTGAATATTTTTCAGTATTTTGGAGCCATTTATTAAACATTGGTATAAATAATCTGTAAAATCTATTATATATAAATTTCTATTATAATGTGTTTATGAAATATCCAGGGCATTGCATCGTTGTAGGCTAATGCTTTGGTTAATTTTTCAATTGATGTGCTTTGGGGGTTATAGTCCCTTCAATCCCAATTTGTATGAATTTGGGTAATATATATTCCAGCTAAGCATCCAATTCATTTAGAGTTTTAATATATGTTGTTACATATACACAAATATATACACATTTATTTAGGTGTATAATTTTTAAATTTAATGTAAAGGTAGCTGTTTTTCTATATGTTTGCATAATTTATGGTTTTAAAAAATTTTTCAATCTAACTGTAAATAGTTGCTGTATTGCCAATTTTTGGAGAAGTCACTACCTTTTTTATTTTTTATTTTTTTAGAAGTCACTACCTTTAATTAATTAAGTAATTTTTTTCTGTTGTATTAATTTATTTAATTCTTATTAATTTTTTCATCAATTCTTAGGTCTACTTGGATAATTTTTTTTCTTCCCTCTTGGATTATAAACATTTTATTTATATATAATCTTTCTTATTTGCATTTAAGGTTAAGAATATTTGAGTACTTTGGCCATTCTCATGGATTTTGGGAATTTAATGTACTCATTGTTTTTAACATTTAGTTTATAATTTTAGGTGTGATTTAACTTTGATTCCAAGATGTCACCAGGATTCCTTTATAAATTTACATTAAGATCAATTTTGTAATTGTTATTTTTTATTTCAAAATTTATTGCATGTTTGTCAGTGAATGTGGCTTATTTAAGGTTTTCTCTGAGAAATTTGGCACAGCTGTTGAAAAGCACAGGCCAGTCAGTTCTGATCTCAGCGGCAGAGGAGGAAGATGGGGAGCCTTATTGTCTGTATTGCTCAAGCACAGGCAGCTTGAGTACATGGAGTTATAACACGTAGCTATAGTACACAGTCTCAGATCATGGGGAAACCAAGCAGCCAGTCAGGAGGGTGAGAAACCTCTCCTGAGTCAGTGAATTTCTCCTGTAAGTAATGAACAGGAAAATGGTATGGTGTTTTTTTAATGTGAAGGAAGTATCAGATGGTCAAAGCCTAGTTTTAAGAGAGCTCAAACCTTCTATAATTTGGAATTTAAAATAATAATCCACCCAACTTTACTCTCCAGTCCCAGTGCAGTATGATTTGAACAGCAGAGCAAGCTTTGGTGGCTGAAACTCTTGCTGTTCTTTGCCATTTGAAGCCCCAATGTGGCACTCTTGTGGGTGGACCCACAGATAAACAGTAGGATCTGTTACAGACAAGCCAGGGGAGTTTGTTTAAATGCGAGTGGCATTTATGCTTTAAATGGATAAAAATCACTAGTACATTTTTAAAATTACTGGTGTTATTATGTTCAATGGGTAAATAGATATTTTAAAACTAAATACCATGATTTCACTCATACATGGAATCTAATGAACAAACCAAACTAACAAGTAAAATAGAGACACACTCACCGATAGAGAGCAGGATGACAGCAAAGGAGGGGAGAGGAGGGGATAGGGTGATCGAGGAAAAAGGAAAAAGGACTCATGGACATGGACAATCGTATGGTGATTGAGGGGTAGGGTGGGGTGAGGGGGGTTAAGGGGACTAAGTGGCAATGGAAAAAAAAGTACAATGAAAAAAATTGAAAAAAAAAAAAAACAATACCAAGTACCTAGCCTTTTTTCTCAATCTACTTCAAAACTCAGTCCATTTACTGGCAGGCTATCTTCTTTTTTCATTTTCTCCATGTCATTCCTCTGCTTTAAACACATGAATGTCTTTTGTTTTTGTTCTGCTTTCTTGTAACCTTTGTGACTCCAAGCCTCTACTCTTTTACCTGGCTTTCAAAGCCTTCAGTAATTTGAACAGATCATCTTGACTAACGTTGTCTCTCATATTTTTTAACATTTTGCCTCAACTCCTGGCAAACTAGATTCTCCATGATCCCTTGTGGCTGAAATGCTTCAGATAGTTCCATACCTGAAATTTATGTTTCCGGTCTGGCCCGAATGCTTTTGCCCATTTCCTCTGCCTTCGTACGTCCTTCTCATCTTCCCTGGAGGTCCAGGGCCAGTTCAACCACCTCGTTAGTAAAACCTGCGGGCCACACCTTCCTCTCCAGTACTGTCCGCTTCTGCTTGTGTTATGCAAATTCCCTCTTACCAGTGGATTTATTATCTTTAAATAATGTTGCATAAATATCACTCGGTTCTCCTCATTCTAAGTAGTCAAGATCACAATTTACACTTCTGCTTCCCCAACAAAGTCCCAGAATAATTGACAAAGCACAGGCGGTCATTCAGCGCAATAAGCTAGCTTCTCCACTTTGCAGAGTAAGGAATTAACATTTAGTACGTTAAAGTTTCCTAAACTATCAACTTTAAGCCCTACATCAATGTCTTTCAATTTTCGAGTGTTCTGCCCCATGGGGGAATTATTTCAAAATTTGACAAAACATTTCTTCTTTGGAATACTTGAGGAAACCACTGAAAAATGGCCCACATCTTTTTAAGGATTTTAGTGTTTGGGTAATCTTTATTCTGTAGTGTTAGGTTTTAGAGCCACCACAAATCTGACTAACCAGGAATTTCGTGGCCCTAGAGCTTTTTGGCTTTTTATTTTTCTACCAATTGTGTAATTAGTCATCTATGTTTTAGTAATTGGCCATGTATTCAAATGCTGTTTATACATCAAGTGTGTCATCTCCTTTGAATTAAAATAGGAAAAAAGATTGCAGGCTCGGGATTTGAGACTCCTTTATGTCATTTGTAGCACAACAAAGCCTCTTTTGTGAAGCTGGTGTTGAGAAATTGCTAAATAAATGTGAGAATAAGATGTTCATGCTCACACACATAGCGTGAGATAACTCCCACATTAAAATTTTATTCATAGAAACGGTAGGATCTGTGTGTAAATTTTTTTATTAGTATCCATCCACCTAGAGCAGTAACTTCGGCACAGGGCTGTCCAAAGGTACATTCTCATTGGCTGATAGTGTTGCAGGGCGCACAGTGCTGGGTAGCATCTCAGTGGAGAAAGTAGCAAATTTATTAAGAGGGGAAACTAGAAAACATACTTAACTTTTTGGCAGTCGTTATCACTCTATTTTATAGTGAGGAATTCATATGTTCATATATTAACAGTAGCTAACTCTTACATAGTTCTATATACCAGATATTGTTTCATGTGATTTCACGTAGGATGTCATTTAAAGTTCATAATAACTCTCTGAAATATGTTCTGCTATCATCTTCATTTTACAGATTAGGAGATAAGCAATAGAGTTTAGTAACTTGCTGAAAGTTTACAGTAAGTGGTAAAGCAGGATTGAAATTCAAGCCGTCTGGCGCTAGCATGCCCTTTACTAACCACCTGGTATCTCATGACTTAGAGTTTGTGAACAAAACATGTTGCCAGGCACATCAAGGATAACAAATACACTGCTCATCAAACTGTGACATCAAGCATTGTACTTTCAGTGTGTTAGGAAATACATGAGCAACAAATATGTAAGAGCTAAGAATATTTCAGAGTTAAGTGTGTATTTTGACCTTGACTTAGTTCTCTTTGGAGATAATTGTTTGGGCTGTATAGGTCTGAACTGAATGAAGAAACAAAGGAAATTAGATGTAGGCTCTTTATGAAATCAAGAATTGCTTCTAATTCTTTTATACTGCCAAGTAGAAATCAGATTGAAATGTAGAACAGACCGTGTTTACAGTCAATGTTTTGTGTTCCTCTTCCCTTGTTTCACAGTCCATCCTTGAGACTATTCCCGATATACCAGTTCATGCCAATGGGTCGGCAGACCCTGGACAGGCAGTTCAGAATGCAGTGCGTGGTGAGTGATACACACTCCTGTTGACCTTGAGCTATGTCTTCTCGCTTCTGTGCTGGTGCTCAATAAAATGAGCAGTAAGTTTCTGAAAGGGAAATGTAAGTGTGTTATTCTCCCCATACCGATTCTGTCACTCCAGCAGGCACCCCTTCCACTTCCAAACACCCCGCTTTGCCACACCAGACAAGATTAATAGAGCCAAACGGGAAGCAGAATCTTTCCCTCCTTTGCTCCCACCGTGTCATTTAGAAACTACTCACTTGGGTGGAGTCTTTGATTTGGGGCCTCTTCCACAAGTAATCTGCGTAACAGTTGCAAGCAAGTCAACAAGTGGGCCACTCCCCAATAGCAACAACACTGGGTTTAGATGGGCTTAATTTTAATATCATAAAAATATTTGGAAATATCCCATGTTTGGACTTTCCTCTAGTTATACTCAATGCCTTTCCTGAGACATAAAAATCTAAAATTGAAAACATCACATTAAATAGAAAATTTGTTTAGATAATGATTACAGAAATGTGTTCATATGGGAGTCTGATGACATTGTATTACTGTTGAACTGAAGTCATTCTGGGTGAGTCTGATGCCTTTCCTTGCGTGTAAACATTCTAATGTGCTTATGAATTAACTCGTAAATAGTTTGTGTTTATTTTACGGTAAATGGTATTGATTAATTAAATGGCATATTAATTGCTTTATATCTTTTTTAATTAGATGATGATTATCTGGACAAGAACATTCCACCAGAAGCTGAAGAGCTGTCTTTTGAAGTATCTTACTCAGAAATGGTTACAGAGGCTCCAAAAAGAAATAAACTTAAGAAGTCAGATTTTAAAAAAGAAGACTATATTTTAACTGTAAGTAAAACCCTCATCCTTATTCCACTAGCTTCCTGTCACTTCTCCACAACATAAACTAGGATTTTTTTTATCCTCACCTGAGGGCATTTTTTTTTATTGTTTTGAAAGAGAGGAAGGGAGGAAGAGAAACAATGTGAGAGAGAAGCATCCGTTGGTTGCCTTCCCATACGCACCCCAACCAGGGATCAAACCTGCAACCTTTGGCTATGGGATGATGCTCCTACCAACTAAGTCACACTGTCCAGGGCACAAACGAGGATTTCAAAAAGTTTTCTTTGTGTGTGCACAAAGGATGGGGAGAAGCCAGGCAGCAGTGTTGCGCGGCACATGGGGAGCACTTGCTGTGCAGTGCTGAGCCTGCCTGGCAGTTCCTGGCAGCCCTGGGTTGAGGAAGAGTTGTAAGGGTGTATGCTTGAATATCGTTGTATTGATGAAATAGGATTTCCACCTGGCTTGTGTGCTTTCATGCACTTCATATCTTTATTTACAGGTTAATACTGTACTGGACTCTAACTATATTATCTACTTGTGCTTCTAGAAGCACGTATCGGAAGAGGGTATTGCAGAAAGTCACAGTCCTAACAAGAAACGAGAGCTTACAGGATAGGCACTAAAATTAATAAAAAATAAATTCAAGAATTTATATTATTATTATTATGGAAGAGCAAGTAGTGCTACATGCTTCATTCTGAAAGCTTCATTTATATATTTATATATGTGTACATATATACATATACATACACATATATACATACACATAAATACATATGTTATATATGTATTATATTGTAATATAATATATACTGTGTGTGTGTGTGTATATATGTGATATTATATCCTGAAAGCCCAGTACAGAAACTGCTACATTAATCTATTTGCTACTCAATAAATGCACTTGTGAAGAGTTTGTGATATGGAGCCCTGAATATTCTGTGCTGATCAGCAGGCAGCGTGATGAGCAGGGCTCAGGTCAGTTCAGAGCTAAAGGCAATAGGCAGAGTTTGCCACAGGGAGCCTGGCCGTTCCCAGACAAACGTCCCACGATGGAGGGGAGGAATAGGGCAGAACAAGAACTCTAAGATTCATCGAGTGCCTTCTGTGGGCCTAACACTGTGTTAGGTATTCAGTTGTAATCATCCCTATGATTGGTCCCGTTTTTCAGTTGAGGAAACTGAGGCCCAGAGAAACTAAGTAATCCCTCTTGGTTCCTAAGCAGCCTCTATGTTGAAGGGCACAGTGGCATTCTGGACCAAGAGAGGAAATCTAGTGGGACTCTGGTTTCCAGGGGAGTCCCTCTGAGTCTTGAGAAAGAGCTGTCCAAGCGAGCACACTGGCCCCCAGAGCCCCAGGTGTGTGTCTCTTCCTGAGGTTTAGCTCGGCTAGGGCACAGAGCAGCCTCCCTCCCGTGATGAACTCTGCATGAGGTTTAGCATGAGGTAACTGCTCAATAAGGGATTGTGGTTGTTGTTTACATTGTTGTTATGTGTTATTGTTACATTGAAGGCCTGGTCTCAGAAGATAAAATAACTAAGTACTTCATAGCACAAGTTATACCCCAAACCACATCCTAGATTTTTGCTTTTAAGTAATATAATAATAACATTATTATATTATAGTGATATTAATTATTATCATTAATAATAACTAATAACAGCAGTTGTGATAATATAATAATACTTATATTATTAATAAACAAATAGTAATATTTGTTTAATTTTTAAATACTGAAAGTTCCAAGGAACAATTGTTGAATGGATGAATGAATTGGTGGATGGTTTTAAAACCCCAAGGTAGCTTGATTTTAAGGAACCCCTATGGAAAATGTGTACTTAAAGCTTTGTAATTTAAATCACTATTATATTTTTCTACTTTAGATTTTTTAGTACCATGTTTCCTGACAGCAAAATACTTGTTATATACTATATACTGTGTGTGTGTATATATAAAATACTTATTCTATACTTATTCTATAATTATATGTTAATTATATAATATTTACATTTTATTATTGTTACATATAATACTTCCAGTGATACTTATATGTTAACAAGAACAATCTCTTGGTTTTAAAAGGTCTCATAGTCTTCACAATATTTCTGGATTACTGAGGGGTTTTTGGTTTAGTATATTTTTCTTTCTAGTATGGAAGTAGAGAATATAATAATATTGTCTTTAAAATGATAGTAGATTATTTGGCACTTTATATGCATTATTCTTTTTAAGACTATTTAGAATCATCTAAATTTGATTTTTAAGGTAGAATAACTACTGTCTCAGCAAGCACGTGCAATCAGTTTCAGTTGGGACATTACTTACAGTCTTTCAAACTATGCAGAAGAGAATAGGTGGTACCTGATTTAAGGACTGTAGTCCAAAACAAAAAATATGCTGAAGGCTCTCCTGAGAGTACATAGAAGGAGTGCTTTGCATACCTGTCTCACCTGCGCCCATGGCATGTACATGTCATGCGATGCCTGGGATATTGGTTGTTGACAATACAGGATGCTCCTTAGAAGAAGCAGTTTTTACAGTTGTGTTGCAAATGTTATAGTATATTCAGGCCATTACTTTACTTCAAATTTAGCATAGTAGTAACCTGCAAATATTCTAAAAGTCATATGTATAATCTTTTATGATTCACCTTGTGCCTCAGGTTTTTAAAGATTATTATTAATATTTGCAAATAGCATGTCTTGCTGTACAGATTTAGAATGTCCAGGTAGCATTTGAATTAAAGTATAATAATTTTTCTTAAATAATAAATATTCTTAATATGTATTTTAGAAATTTATTGTTCAGAAAACCAGATTTGGCCTAACTGAAGCAGGAGATCTATCTGCTGAAGACATGAAGAAAATTCGTCACCTCTCTCTGATTGAATTGACAGCCTTTTTTGATGCCTTTGGAATTCCACTGAAGAGAAACAAAACAGAAAAAGTAAAAGGAAGAGGTAATTAAGAGGATTGATTTCTTCTGATTTTAACACTTTGACACACTGGAATGTGATAATGCTTTTCTGATTCCTTTTTTTCTCAACCATTTTACAATGAAGACAATGGGATTTTTGGAGTTCCACTTACAGTCCTGCTGGACAATGACCGAAAGAAGGACCCTGGAGTAAAAGTTCCCCTTGTATTACAAAAAGTGAGTAGCATATAAATGAATGGGGAATTAATAGAGCTTTGTGCTTGCAATTTGCTATTTGTAAAGCTGTTAATGAATTTTCCGTTAGCTTTAAAGACACTAAGGCAAGCCCTATTAGATCTCAGGCCCTTGGTAACTTTCTGTTTTATTCCATGAAGCCCCATCCATCAGTAAGTACTTGGACCTGTTTGCCTTGCTGTGAACTTTTGGAGCCTGTTACATTGTTTGACCATAAAGCATCAAGTGATGAATACATGGCTTCTTTTGGTTATATCTTTTTCCAGTATTAAAAAAAATATTATCTGTGGTGACTTCTGGCCAAGATGGGGGTGTAGATAGATACATTTTGCCTCCTTGCACAATTAAAAGAAGGACAACAACAAATTTAAAAACAAAAAAATAACCAGAACTGCCAGAAAATCGAACTGTCTGGAAGTCCTACAACCAAGGAATTAAAGAAGAAACATTTGCTCATACTGGTAGGAGGGGCAGAGACAGGCAGCTGGGATGGAGAGGACTGGTGGCAAGGCAGTGGCTGGAGGACTGGGGCAGGTGAGACGGAGGCTGGAGGGCTAGGAGAGGTGGTGACTGGCAGAGCAGGTGGTCCCACATTTGCATAAGGATAAACTGGGAGGAACAACTGGAGAATGAGACAGACTGCACAACCCAAGGTTCCAGCGCCAGGAAATAAAACCTCAAAATCTCTGGCTATAAAAACCTATGGGGGTTGCAGCAGTGGGAGAAGCTCTCAGCCTCATAGGACAGTTCACTAGAGAGACCCAAGGGGTCCCCCACTGGGGAATCATCACTAGAAGGTCCCAATTTGCTTGTGAGTAGTGGAGGAAGTAACTGAAAGCTTCATTGTTCCTTCCCTGACCTCTACCCTACGTACAATGCCACAAGGCAACCATGTGGGTTGACCTGCTCTGCCAAATACCTAAGTCTCTTCCCTTTAATAGTAACAGGTGCACCGAGACAAAAAAAAAAAAAGGCCCAAATGAAAGAACAGATCAAAGCTCCCAAAATAGAACTAAGTGATGAAGAGATAGCCATCCTATCTGATGCAGAGTTCAAAACGCTGGTAATCAGAATTTTCACAGAAATGCTTGAGTATGGTCACAAACTGGAGGAAAAAATGACAGCTATGCAAAGTGAAATAAAGGAAAATACACAGGGAACCTACAGTAAAGGGAAGGAAACTGGGACTCAAATAAACAATTTGGACCAGAAGGAAGAAATAAGCATTCAACCAGAACAGAATGAAGAAACAAGAATTCAGAAAAATGAGGAGAGGCTCAAGAACCTCCAGGACATCTTTAAACGTCCCAACATCTGAGTCATAGGGGTGCCGGAAGGAGAAGAGGAAGACCAAGGGATTGAAAACTTATTTGAACAAATAATGAAAGAGAACTTCCCCAATCTGGCAAAGGAAATAGACTTCCAAGAAGTCGAGGAAGCTCAGAGAGTCCCAAAGAAGTTGGACACAAGGAAGCACACACCACAGCACATCATAATTACATTACCCAAGATGAAAGAAAAGGAGAGAATCTTAGAAGCAGCAAGAGAAAAGGAGACAGTTACCTACAAAGGAGTTCCCATAAGACTGTCAGCTGATTTCTCAAAAGAAACCTTGCAAGCAAGAAGGGGCTGGAAAGAAGTATTCAAAGGCATGAAAGGCAAATACCTACATCCAAGAATATTCTGTCCAGCAAAGCCAGCACTTATAATGGGAGGGCAGATAAAGTGCTTCCCAGATAATGTCAAGTTAAAGGAATTCATCATAACCAAGCCCTTATTATATAAAATGTTAAAGGACTTATCTAAGAAAAAGAAGATGATCAAAACTATAAACAGTAAAATAACAAGAAACTCACAACTATCAACAACTGAACCTAAAAACAAAAACTAAGAAAACAGCTAGAACAGGAACAGTGTCACAGAAATGGAGATCACATGGAGGATTATCATCAGGCAGGGGGAGGGAGGAGAGTTGGGGGAAAGGTACAGGGAATAAGAAGCATAAATGGTAGGTACAAAATAGACAGGGGGAGGTTAAGAATAGTATAGGAAATGGAGAAGCCAAAAACTTATATGTACAACCCATGAACATAAACTTAAGGTGGGGGAATGATGTGGGAGGGGTAGTGCAGGGAGGAGGGGAATAAAGGGTAGAAAAAAATGGGACAACTGTAATAGCATAATCAATAAAATATATTTAAAAAATGAAAATGATTTGTGGACAAAAAATATTTGTGACTATGTATGTGTTTGCATATATTTGATTATTCTGAGATAAAAGATGACCATTAATTATGAGCAGTGTATTTACTGATCATACAAGTATTTGCTAAGGTATATCATAGGTTGAGTGCTTCAAAATGTGTTTGTAATCATTTAAATGAGTTTTCCAAACAAAGCTTAACAAAGTGTAAAAATCAGCTTGTTGTGGTAGTCCTTTAGGTGTAACTAGGAAAAAAGGATAGAGTTAGACAAAGAAGAATTTTGGTTTGGGAAGTTTTGAAAGTGATATTATTTGAACTATCATATGCTAGTATCTACCATTGGTGAGTGGCACATGTGCTTTAAATCGCATTTTTTTATACCCAACAGTTTACACCAATTTACCTGAGTATGCGTTTATTTAACAGCGAAATCCAGTGGCAAATTAAAATTGAAAGCCCTAAACACAAATCCTATTGAACTTTAAATTGAGTTTTTAAGTGATTTGTGAAAATACTGACTGAGGAAACACACTTACGTTATTCACAGTAATAATTCTCCCTCTCTACACTCTTTCTAAATTTTGCTACTAGTACCTCAAGCTGAGCTACTTCTCAAATCAGGTGATTAATGGGCTGCCAATGGGAAAAGGGTGGACGGCAGAGGATGCTGGCGACATGCCAGTGTGCATGGAGTGCTCTGCACGCCTGTCTCACCTGTGCCCATGGCATGTACATGTCATGCGATGCCTGGGATATTGGTTGTTGACAATACAGGATGCTCCTGTCTGCAGGGCCCCTCTCCTGCTCAGGGCTGCACCGGTGTCCTCCTGTCACACCTCATCAGCACGGAGCAGCCGGAGGAGGTTGGTGTTACCATCTCCTTCTACTGGTGAGACAACTCAGGCATAGCAGAGTAAGGTAGCTTACCCAAGAACACACAGCTAGCAAGAGGTAGGTGTAAAAAGGAACACAGTATATAATGAAAGTCAAAGTCCACGGTGAGTCTAAGGTTGTCTTTTCCATTCTTGAATTAGAAGCAGAATTATGCCCTTTCTCCTCTGTGTACAGGACAGAGTTTGAAGAAAATGAATAAAAATCCAAGATGGAGAAGATTCATTACATGAATTTATATTGCTATGTAAGTGCAGAAGCCTAGCAAAGGACATAGCAAGTGGAAGGGGCACAATAATAAATGATAAACCTACAAATCCAGGCTTATATTGCATTAGCAACTCAATAAATGTCCACTGTTATTCCTACTGATCTTAAGTGTTCCTCATTTAAGACAACCCGAGATATTACCTTCTACTCCTATGGGAGAGTCTTTTCTTGTGAGTGAGTTTCTTCCTCCTAAATATCTATTTCTCTCCATACCTACAAGAACTGCCCTAGTTTTAGATGCCATCATATCTTCAAGGGAAAATAGCAGAGACTGTAGATCTGCTCTTGTGTGAAGTTGGGCAAGTATTCATCCTTACCCTGCCTCAGTCTCAACAGTAGAATGAAGATTCTAATGGAACCTTCCTCATAGGATTATTGTGAGGATTTAAATGAGTTGATTGATGCGAAGTATTGAGAACAGTATCTAACACACAAAATATACACAATCAATGTTAGTAGAATATTATTAGGATTAGGATTATTATTATTATTTTAACACTATCATCATCACCATGAGAGTTCACAGGAGCTATAAATGTTTATAATTTCTACCTCCTTGGTCATATTTGTAGAGTTCCTATAGTTTCTTAGCCAGAGTGGTTGCAAGTACTGATAGTGAATTTAAAATTTTTTCTTACTGGTCTTCAGAAGGAGATGTAGTAATCACCTCTTAAAATAGTTACCAGACAGCATACTTGAGTGGCAAAGAGCACAAACTTCAGTGAGTCAGTGCCATTACGTTTATGGTCGATCTTGGGAAAGTGATAGAATGCCTCTAAATCCCAATTTCCTCATGGAGACTTCATGGGGTTGCAATTACTTAACACGGCGTTCCAGCACCAAGCATCTGTTACCCTTGGTAATTTATCATTTGTTGTCATCAACGGTATTATTTTACTGTTTGTAATCATATTGGAGGTATTTATTTTTGTAATATATCATTGCTTTCTAGTTTTTTGAGAAAGTTGAGGAATCGGGTTTGGAATCTGAAGGAATTTTCCGACTTTCAGGATGTACTGCCAAAGTCAAGGTAACAAACATTTTCTCTCTTCCTACTTGGAGATCTAAGCTAGCCAGGCCCAGTTCACACAAGCATTAGATATCGAGTCCTTTGTTGCTGTTTTGACACTATCCCTTGTTCCTGCCGAGTTCTCCTCAATACCTATGGTTAGGTGTTGTTCCATTGTCCTGAGTTGTGTATCCTTTTAAACTAAAACAACAATAAAAAACCAACAACAATGAGGTGGCACATCAATTCACCATCAGAACTGCTGCTTGTCTTTAGTTTGAAAAGTTGAGATGTCCCATCGCTGTTTGGGGGCGTTAAACACTTTAGTTCTCTGTGTTCCTCTCAGTCATGGAATTCATTAAGCCAATTATTATATGAGCCCCTATTTCCATTACCAGTTGCTTTATATTCAGAAATATTCTTTGGTTCTCCTTCATGAAAGTCTTTATAAGAGTTTATAGTATGGCCATAACTGCTACAATACTGCAGTACGGAGCTGCAATATAGCAGCTCTAAAACAAAATTCCATTTTAAAGTAGTGTTAGTTCCTACATATAAAAGTGCCCATGCGATGCGAATTCTTTTACTTTGCTTTCTTACTTATGTAGGGTGGCAAACTCTATCATTCAGTAAGGGAAAAAGTTCATTAGAAAAGCAAAGCTTTTCTCATAAATGTCCAGGAAAATATACTACTTCATCTAGCAGTGGGAAAACACAATGTAGAACTCCTACCTGGCTGCCCTGGGATCACTCTCTGGCCGGTGGGCATGGGAACGTGAGCATTTTAAATGGTGAATCCCTTAGAAAAAAGTCTCAGGGAGAGGGAAAAGTGAACCTGCTTCTGTTTAGAACTATTAAAAGGAAATGTAGAGAGGTGAAAAAGCATCTCTTCATTAATTCATTTTTGTACATGTTTTGAGAAGTTCTATCAGCAGTCTCCGAGTTTTTATATAGAAATCTGACAAGATGTTTTTCTAAGTGGAAACTGAGACTAAATAGGCTGTGTCTGCTGGAAGCTCCGGAAAGCAGAATCTGGGGAGGAGTTAGGAGAAGAGGGTTCTTGGAGGGTAGTGCTCTGAGAGAGACGGGATGGAGGCGAGGACTGGGCAGGCTGAGCCTCAGGCCACAATTCGGATCTAACAGTTCATCCTGTCCCATGAAGCAGGCCTGCGCAGAGCCCCAGCTGGACACCACATGCGGCCGTTGCTAGGGCTTTCTGTGGGGGAGGGGCTGAGGCGGATCAGAAGGTCCTAACAGCAGGGAGTCAGCTGCCTGAATTGTTGCAGATGATTGGTAAGATCTTTGCTAAGGAGATCAGAGCGGTGCACCATACTTTGCCAGGGTAGTAAGGACCAGGCATGTGGGGGACTTGTGACTTCCCTGGGAGTAGAGATCACTAAATACTGGCACAGGTTCTCTTGGAAGGCAGGAAAATCCGTAATGGCTCCTTAAGATTTACACTTTTTAAATTGAATCTGCTTTAGTCTCAGGTTCTCGTAGGTATGGTTATTATATACGGCTGAGCAAATGTATCAGTCTGAGGATGAAGGCTAACACTACTTTCCATTAAACCTTTGGTTATGTCTGTAGAGTCAGAGAATCAAAATGAAGTCAAAAAATCAAATTTTTTTCTTAAAGAGAATTAGGCTGTCTCCCTCTAACCATCTCTTCAGAATCGGGAAGCTCTATTTGAACATATTCTTACTGGTTCCTGTTTGTGTGTGCCAGTGTGTGTGTGTGAGAGAGAGACACACACACACACAGAGACAGAGAGAAGCATAATGAATGTGATTTAAAGTTCTCTTTTTAAATAACAAAGGAGAGAATACATTACGTGATGTTTCTTGTATGCATGAATTTTAACATCATAGCAGACGTTACTTTTCTTTAGCTAATCTTTGACTGAAAAATGCTCATCATAGGCTAAAAACTCCTTCAAAGTGTCATTGGCACACACATTTCTAGATCACAGTTGGTTAGAAGTCTCTTTTCTCCTCGCGTCGGTTCTGTGTAGTTTCAGCCTATTTATTCCATCTCTGATTAGTCCAAAAAATGTAATCCAGATGTTTTCATGGTTTGAGCGCCAGGAAAGCCAATGTGAAAAAAATCTGGGCCAGTGCACAAAAACGGGAATATTGCAGTTAGAAAGGCATTGTAACTTGATATATTAAAGGGATCTTTATTTCTCTCCTTGTACAAACGTTAAACTATTCTGTTGTGCTTTCATCTGTTGGACTGCTTTTTTTCTAGGAATATGCGTGGGGGAAGACCATTAACCAAAACCATTGCACTTACCCTGTAGTTTTGTTAGGTGGGTGACACCAATGTGTCGTGAACAGGCCAGCTGAGTCTCTCCTGCTTTCAGGGCCTGGGAAGACGGACAGGAACTGCCCCCGAGGGGAAGCTGCTGGTCTGAGCCACCCAGGGCCCACAGCAATGGAGCCCATTCCTGGATTTAAGGCCCCAGATCATTCGGAACCAATCATACTTTGGTGTTTCAATGATGTTTCCCCCGCAAATGACAGAAATTTGAGCCAAACACTGGGGAATCTATTTTAGGGAAGAAGGCAGACTGTTTGACATGCAAGATTTTCTTTTTTGACTCCCAGAATTATTCTGAGGCTTCTCTAAATGTTTTATAATTAGTGACCTGCTCTGCTGGTTTTCCTTCCTGAACTGGTTTTTGAAGCCAAAGGCATTGTTACAAAACTACCTCAGAAATGGAGACAGACAGTTTGCCAGAGGAGATTTAAAGGCATGGCTCTGACCCTTGCAGAGAGTTCTCATTAACACTGGATGGAAAACATGACTTCTTCAACCTTTAAATGCTACCTGCCTTTGGCAAGGTAAACACAACACCAGATTCGTATGGTTTCACATTCAGGACCACGGAAACATCAGCTCCGGTCCTGCGTGCCATGGTTGCTCCGGGTGAAACTGATAGAAGACATTCTTTCTCTCAGTTTTGTTTTACACTGGCCATCCTGACAAGACAAAATGATATTATTACCCAAATATCCTCAACCACAAACACATGTGTTTCCCCTGGTAATAAAGGTAAATGTTATAATGGAGAAGGAGGACCTACCAGCAGCTGGCATTTACTGAGCACTTACTGTGTGGCAGGCCCTGCCCCCTGAGCTTTACATCATATCATCTGACTTCATCTCTTTTAATTATACAGTGAGAAACTTGAGACACCGGCCATATAACCAGTCAGTTGTGGAATCGGGCTAAAACCTAAAGAGTCTGGTTATGGAGCCTGCTCTTGACACCGGAGCTGCGTTGCCTTTTAGGTGACTGGGCACCAGTGACAGGTTAGAATGATGGCCACGTTCGTGTTCAGGTAGCTCCCTACGACAGGGGGACGTAGGAAATGAATTTGAATTATTCTGCCCTCGCGGGTGCTTCCTGCCCATTTGAACACCATTTCCCCTTTGCTTTGCCGCAGTGGTGCCAGGCAATGGATGGAAAACATTTTTCTCCTCCTGTGTTTCCTGTTAACACCACTTCCATTTGCCTGTTACTCCAGCTAGTAATCAGACGAGCCCCATCTCGGGCTGTTACTTCTCCCTCTGAGTCTCATGCTCAATTCATCACTGATTTTTCATTTTTTTTCCTTTTTATCTTTCGACCCCCTACACCCATTTCTCCCCTCCTTCAACACCCCTGTCTTTGGCAACCTCCAGTCTGTATCCATGAGCTGTTTGTGATGTCACAATAAAAGTGAGACCATATAGTAATTAGTCATTGACTTTCTCTATCTGACGTATTTCACTTAGCATAATGCCTTCAAGGTCCATCCATGTGATTGCAAATGGCACGATTTCATTCCTTTAGAAGATGACTGAATTCTATATCTATAACACACACACATATATATATACACTATATATTATATGCCACTATTTACCTCTTCACTCATTGATGGACAGATTATTTACATATCTTAGCAATTGTAAATAATGCTACAGTGAACAGAGGGGTACATATATTTTTATGAGTTAGTGTTTTATTTTTTCAGACATATGATAAATTTATTTTTAATGCTTTGAGCTACCTCTGTACTGTTTTTTATAGTGGCTGCGATGACTGGCGTTCCCACCAGCAGGGTACAACTGTTCCTTTGCCTCCTCATCCACACCAGCAGTTGCTGTTTTTTGTCTTTTTGATAATAGCCCTTCTAACAGGTGTGAGGGGATACACATTGTGGCTTTGGTGTTTATCTCCCTGGTGCTCAGTGATGTTGACATCCTTTCATGTGCCTACTGGTCATTCATATGTCTTCTTTGCAAAAATGTGTATTCAGATCTTCCGCCCATTTTTAAATCGGATTAAAATTTTTTGGCTATTGAGATGCTTAAGTTCTTTATATATTTTGTATACTAGCCTCTTATTAGATATATGATTTGCAAATATTTTCTCACATTCAGTAGGTTGCTTTTTCATTGTTGATAGTTTTATTTGCTGTTCAGAAGTTTTTTAGTATGATGTCATTCCACTTGTTTATTTTTCCTTTGGTTGCTTTTGCTTTTGGTGTGAGGTTTAAAAAACCATCAGCGTACTGCCCATGTTTTCTTCTAGGAGTTTTACAGTTTCAGGTCTTACATTCAAGCAATTTTCGGTGAATTTTTGTGTGTGGTGTAAGAAACGGATCATTTCATTCTTTTGCATATGGTTGTTCAGTGTTTCCAACACCATTTATTAAAGAAACTGTTCTTTCTTCATTGTATATTCTTGATTCCTTTTGTCATAAACCAATTGATCGTATATGTGTGGTTTTATTTCTGGGCTCTCTATTCTGTTTCAATAATATAAGTGTCTGTTTTCATGCCATTACCATGCTATTTTAAGCATTATGTGTAATATAGTTTAAAATCAGGAACATGATGCCTCCAGCTTTGCTTTGCTTTCTCAAGATTGGTTTTGTGTGGTTTCTACAAGCTTGCAATGTAGATTGCATTGGGCGGTATGGACATTTTAACAATATTGATTCTTCCAATTCACAGGCACAAAATATCTTTCCATTATTTGTTTCTTCAATTTATTTTATGAATGTTTTGTAGTTTTCAATATATGGTTCTTTCAAATCCTTGATCAAAAAAATGTTTAGGTATTTTATTCTTTTTTGGTGAAATTTTAAATGAGACTATATTCTTTATTTCCCGCTATGGTCACTTTGTATTAGTGTATAGAAACACAACAGATTTTTGCATATTAATTTGTGTCCTGCCACTCTACTGAACTTGTTTATTAGATCTAACAGTGTTTTTATGGTATCTTTAGGGTTTTCTATATGTAAGATCATGTCATCTGCAAATAATGATTGTTTTACTTCTTCCTTTCTGATTTGAATGCATATATTTATTTATTTATTTATTTGACTAATTTCTCTGGCTGGGACTTCTAACACTAAAAGAATAAAAGTGATCAGAGTTGGCATCTTTACCCTCTCCGTTACAGGAAAGACTTTCAGCTTTTCAAAATTGAGTACGACAGTTGCTGTGGGCTTGTCATGTGTAGCCTTTATTATGCTGTGTTATGTTCTCTATACACACTTGGTGAAGGGTTTTTCATAAACGGGTGTTGAATTTTGTCAAATGTTCCTGTATCCATTGAGATGATGACATCATTTTTATCCTTCATTTTGTTAATGTGGTGTATTACACTGACTGATTTGCAGATGTTAAACTATCCTTGCATACCTGGAATAAATCCTACTTGATTATAGTGTGTATTGTTTAATTGATTTATCAATATAGTGATTCTTTTAATGGTTTGCTACTATGTCATTAAGAATTTTTGTACCTCTGTTCATCAGGAATATTGGCCTGTTAATTTTCTTTTCTTGTGGCATTCTTGTCTGGTTTTGGTGTCAGCATGATGCTGGCCACTTAAAATGAGTTTAGAAGAGTTCCCTCCTCCTCTGGTTTTGGGAAGAGTTTGAGAACAATTGGTATTAATTCTTCTTTGAATGTTTGGTAGAATTTACCAGTGAAGCCATCTGGTCCTGGACTTTTGTTTGTTGGGGGGCTTTTGATTACTGATTCATTCTCCTTACTAGTAATTAGTATGTTCAGATTTTCTATTTTATCATGATTCAGTTTTGGTGTGTTGTATGGTTCTAGGAATTTATCTGTTTCTTCTGGGTTGTACCATTTGGTGGTGTGCAATTGCTCATAGTAATAATACCTTGTGATCCTTCATCTGTGGTATCAGTTATAGCCTCTCCTGTTTCATTTCTGATTTTATTTCAGTTCTCATTTTATCTTGGTCAATCTAGGTAAAGGCTTCTCAATTTTATTTATCTTAAAAAAAACAGCTTTTTGTTTCATTGATCTTCTCTATTGTCTTTTTAATCTCTATTTCATTTGTTTCTGCTCTAGTCTTCAATATTAACGTCCTCATACTAACTTTGGGTTTCATTTGTTCTTCTCTTATTTCCTTAAGGTGTAAACTTAGGTTGTTTGAGACTTCTTTTGGTTTTTTTTGAGGTAGGCATTTAATCACTATGAACTTTCCTTGTAACTTCCCTCCTAACTGCTTTTCCTGCATCCTACAAAGTTTGGTATGTTATGTTTCCTTTTTTGTTTGCTTTGAAAGTTTTTAAAATTTTCTCTTTTGATTTCTCTTTTGATCCATTAGTTGCTTGATAGCACATTGTTTAATCTCCACACAATTTGTCAATTTTTCATTATTTTGTCTAATTTTAGTTTCATGCCATTATGGTCTGGTTTCATACCATTGTGGTCTAACATTGCCGTCCTGGGAAACCTTCGATCTGCACTGAAGCAGAATGAGTATACTGTTGCGTTTGGATAGATATCTGTCCACAACGTATCCAGCCATGTACTATGAAAAATAGAGACATTTATTGAAGGAGATACAAGGTACAAGAAACATTATACGTAGGACAATGACGCCTTGGCCTCCTTCAAAGTAGGCACCTTGGAACCTCACACAGTTCTCCCAGTCACCATCAGCTGCCCCATCACATTTTCCTGAATCTCATCGATGGCCTGAAATCTCTTCCATTTCAAAGGTGATTTTAGTCTTGGGAAAAGCCAGCAGTCCCAGCATGCTAAATCTGGGCTGTAGGGGTCCGAGTCACCTGGGTGGTTTGATGTTTCACAGGATGCATCACAGGGCGCATTGTTGTGATGAAGCTGCCAATCCCCAGTCACCCATAGCTTGTGGCCTTCCGAATCATCCAAGTAGTTTCTGCAGAGGAATGTTCATGATTAACGTAAAATTTGATGCAGATTCATTTCTCTATTGGCTCACACATGTTGAATGTGACGTTCACACGTGTGCATTCCAGTCCACTCTCCTTAGCTGCCAGGATATATCAATGTAGTGCAAACCGTTCTCGTTATATTAACAATGGCTGGAGTTTTTCTGGACAGACCTTGTATGTCTGTGTATTATTAAGTTCATTTGATCTAAGGTTGTCATATAAGGCTAATATTTCCTTATTGATTTTATGTCTGGGTGATATATCAACTGATGTAATTGGGCTATTAAAATCCCCTACTATTAGTGTATTGTTGTCTATTTCTTTCTTTAGGTGTGTTAATATTTGCTTTATATATTCAGGAGCTCCTATTTTAATGCATAAATATTTACAAATGTTATATCCTCTTGTTGGATTTTCCCCTTTATCATTATTAAGCCCATCTTTTTCTCTTATTATAGTCTTGGTTTTAAAGTCTGTTTCTCTGATAGAAGTATAGCTACTCCAACTTTCTTTTGATTTCCATTTGCGTGAACTGTCTTTCCATTTATTCACTGTCAGTTTCTGTGTGTTCTTACATCCAAAGTGAGTCCCTTGTAAGCAGCGTATAGATGGATTTTGTTTTCTCTCCATTCAACCACTCCTTGTCTTTTGGTTGGAGAATTTTGTCTGTTTACATTTAAAGTAATTATCAGTAGATATATACTTACTGCCATTTTGTTGTTTACTGTTTTATAGTTTCTCTCTGTTTCTCTTTCTCTCTTCCTTTGTGGTATGATGAGTTTTTTAGTGGTGTACTTATATTCCTTTCTTTCTCGTTTGTGTATTTACAATGGGTTTTAGCTTTGTGGTTACCATGATGCTTAGATATAACAATTTATGTCTATAATGGTCTATTCTAAGTTGACAACAGCTTAAGTTTGATTCCATTCTAAAGCTCAACACTTCTACTCTCCCCTTCCCACTTTTATGTTTTATGTTTTTATGTCACATTTTACACTTTTTATCTTGTATATGTCTTAACAAATTATTGCTGTCACAGTTATTTTTATGATTTTTGTCTTTTAATCTTCATAGTAGGTTTATACATGATTAGTTTGTTACCTTTACTATATATTTACCTTTCCAGTGAGATTTATTATTTCATAAATTTGTTGTGACTTTATTGTGACTTCTTTTCAGTTTAAAGAAGTCTCTTTAACATTTAGTATAAGGCTTATTTAGTGGTGATGAGCCCCTTTAGCTTTTGCTTGTCTGAAAAACTCTATTCCTCCTTCAATTCTAAATGATAACTTTGCTGGATAAAGTATTCTTGGTTGCAGGGTTTTTTTTTTTTTTTTTCCTCAGGACATTGAATATATATGACACTCCTTTCTGGCCTACAAAGTTTCTACTGAAAAATCTGCTGAAAGACTTATTGGGATTTCCTTGTATGTAACAGATTTTCTTTTGCTGCTTTTAATATTCTCTCCTTGTCTTTAAATTTGGACATTTTTATTATAATGTGTCTTAGTTTGGGTCTCTTTGGATTTATCTTTATTGGAACTCTTTGGGCTTCCTGGACCTGGATGTCTGTTTCCTTCACCAGTTAGGGATATTTTCAGCCATTATTCTTCAAACCAGTTTTCTCCTCCTTTCTCTCTTTTCTTCTTCTGGGACCTCTGCCTTGAAAATTAAAATGTTAGTTGTTTCATGTTGTTACATAAAACCTAAGCTATCTTCACCTTTTTTGGACTCTCTTTTTTTCCTGTTGATGCCCTTATTAGGTAAATTCCACTGCCTTGTGTGTAATTTGACTGATCCTCTAATTTGCTTCAGTTAGTCTGTTGTTGACCCTCCCTGGGGTATTTTTCCGTTCAATTATTATATTCAGCTCTGTAACTTCTATTAATATTGGGTACCTTCTTATATTTTCCATCTCTTTTTGAGTTCTTACTGTGTTTATCCATTCTGCCCCCTAGATTGGTGAGCATATTTATGACCATTACTTTGAACTCTTTATCAGGTAAATTACTTACTTCTGTTTTGTCTTGTTCTTTTATTTGGAACATATGCCTTTGTTTCTTCATTTTGCTTATCTCTCTGTTCAGATTTTTATAAAGTAGATGAAGCAACCACCTCTCCCAATCTTGAAGGAGTAGCCTTGTGTAGGAGACGAACCATGCCATTCAACCTTGCCCCAGCTGTCCGTCATCTCTCCAATCTTTGTACTTGTCCAAACAGCTTATTATATTTCTAACAGCTCCCAGTGGTTGAGGACCTGCCAGTGTCCTGAGGGCAGGATCTAAGCACCTGATCCAGGCCTTTGAAAGCCAGACCTTCAGGTAGCAGCTTTTTAAAATATACAAGTATACCCTTTGGGACTGCAAGCTTAAGCCCTGCTGGCCAGGTGATCTGGCAGTATTCACTTGTCATCAGTTGCATTAATTGGGGTTCTAGATGAGTATATAAGCTCTTTTCTGTGAGATGCCGGTGAATGGAGCAAGGTAATAGGGGTGTGCCAAGGTGGAATCCTTCACCTGTGTTCCTTGAGAGTGGCTCATAGTCATCACTTATTTTTGAGAATTTTCCCTCAATGACATTTTTTAATTCTTCCTTTCTTACAACTGCTTATCCAGGTTACTATTTGATTGTCCATCACTAGAAATGGTGCCATGGTCCAATAACTTATTTCCTTGCCTCTAGCCTGCTCCTTAACCATTGCCAAGAGCTCCAGTTCTCCAAATCACTTTTGCACCTGGCTGTAAGAAAAGATAACTGTCACCATGTCCTTCTCTTGCTTGGAAACATTCCATGCTGCCTAATTGCCTATAGAATAAAGTCTTTTCACCTCTGATCTGTTCCTCAGTCTCATCTTTCCCTTAACTCTCCTCCTTGCCCATGATGCACAAGCAACACTGAACTAATTGGAGTTCCCAGACTTACTGGGCCTCCTTGCATTTGTATCACTGCCTAAGCAGTTTCTTCTGCCCCAGACACCCTTATATTTCCTCTTCCCCTGACAACTCCTCACTGGTCCTCAATACTTTGTGCTAGCAGAGTTTGATTTTCCTTTATGACTGCATAGCTTTCAATAAATACTTTCTTACAGTATTTAGTACCCTAAATTAGCATTATGACTAATGAAGTATTTGTATCCACTGGACTATAAGATGCCTAAAGGCAAAGAATGGATCTCATGCATCCTCCTTTCCTTAGATCTATACTCTTTTATTCTAGGAAGAGTTTCATAAGTATGCTTCAATGCTTTACTAAATGTGTCAGCAAAGGGTTGATTGACAAGCTATATGTTGAGAGCTTCTCAAGGACAAGAACAACCTTTTGATGTCATCGAAGGATGGCTTGAAATCATGTCTGTCTCTCTCTAAAAGATGTGTCCTGCCAGGGTACCCCTGTTTTGCAGGCTTTGGAAGCCAGGAGAGTGTTTATTTCTGGGGTGGTTAATGAGCTACTCCTTGGAAGGAAGAAGTCAGATGTGAAAATTATGCATGTTTAAGGCTGGAAGAATTAGGCTTCTCATAGGAATAAAGCAGGGGACTTAAAGAAATTGAGAGTTTTCCAAGCTGTCTTTCTAAGTATCCTTTTTGGAGCAGTCAGGGTCAATCAAGTAACTAACTATAACTACCTGCTATTAATAGTAGAATCTGTAGTTCAAGGGAGCAAGAAAAAGTAAGTTTGACTTTGTAAAAGAAACATGGATAACACTGATGATGAAATGAATTGATAATGTAAAGTGTACAACACAAATAGAATTTATGGAGGCTTAGTGGTTTTTTTAAGTATTTACATGGTGTTCCGAACCTTACGAAGGACTGGACAAGCATGCAAACATGTGGAGGGCATGTGTATGTCTTGGCATAAAACTGTGCCGTAACTGCTCCAGGGAGATGCCGTTGGTTTGCATGTTGCAATGAGATCAGAGTTTCTTTATTGGGATATTTCTCATTCTGGATGTGAACTAGCTGAGAAGCATGCATTCATGATCTCATTTAGAAAGGGATGATAAAAGGAAGGGATTGTGGATAATAGAGAAACAGAAGCTTCATCAAAGTCTGACAGTGCACTATCATGTACTGATAGGGGGCATTCTGTCAAAGCTGCGTAAATAAAACTATGACCTCAGTAAAGAAGTCCTGTATTTATGTAGAACTAGCAAGTGATTTCAAGATTAGCATTATTCTAAAAAGATTTTAGAAAACCCATTTTTAAAAGTTAATTCAAAAATAACTTTCAATTCTTTAATCACCATTTAAAAAATTAGGCTTAGTAGAGATTGGCTTTTTAATAGTTTGTGTAATGACAGTTTTCAAAGGTGATGTCAGGTAGTCAAAGCTCATTAAATATTGTCTGTTTTCCGTGACTTTCAGCAATACCGTGAAGAACTGGATGCCAAGTTTAATGCTGACAAATTTAAATGGGACAAAATGTGCCACAGAGAAGCTGCAGTGATGTTGAAAGCCTTTTTCAGAGAATTACCCACTTCTCTCTTCCCTGTGGAATACATACCTGCCTTCATCACTCTAATGGAAAGTAGGTGGAAGGTGTTAAGTGTGGATGGACTAAGATATAAGGTCAATACGCTGACACAGAGTGGAAGAAAGTGCATAATCAAATGTGATCGGAAGTGTGTATTTGCTCTTTCCTGGCAAGGCTTGGTGAAATATTGTGTTTGATGGTAAATAGTCATCTCTTTACATATTTATATATCTAAGTCTGATAGATATAATTTAAAGGGCTTTATGATCATTAAAAGGCAGAGGGGTTTGCAGAAAGACTAGACTCTTGAGATTTAAATTCCTGCTCAACCATCTGTTAGCCACACAACGAACCTTTCTGAGCTTCATTACTGTGCCTGTAAATTACAGTTAATAGGTATGTGTCAGAGTTGTTGTGGCTGTTGAGTGAAAGCATCTAGAATAGTGCCTTGTATGTAATAATCCTTGACAAAAATACAAGACCTCTTTTCTTTAAACCTGAAGTCCTGTGCTGATGATAGAGCACATATTAAATGTTACAGAGGAGGTGTTTAGTCTCTGAAAATTATAACATTACATAGTATTTCTGAAAATTACACATTCACATAGATTAGGCCTTAAGTGATGGACTTCGGTAAAAAGTATGGTAATAGAAAGTGTGTATTGTATTTAGCAGTGAGGGAGTAATTTGTCACAGTTCAGCCGAAGGGGTGACTGTTTTGGAGGGTACGACAAGAGAGAAATCAGGAAAAGTAGAATGGAGCTAGAGTAGAGGCGTTCCCCACTAACCTGAGGAGTTCCGGAATCACAGACCTAAATATGTCGTTGATAGATTCTGCAACTTTAAGCGAAACGATTAGAAGGAAACCAATTTTACCATGGGCTAACTCATATAAACAAGAGTTAAGTTCCTAGAGCATCTCATCAACATTGTAAGGAAACAATGTTGGATAAGATGATGTTATTTGAGGACCTACTGTACACGCTTGTTAAGTATATTGTGATTCTGTGTGAACAGAAAAGGCTGTGGGCAGATTGGGAGGACAAACCCCAAATAAAGAAGTGGCTGCTGCTCAGCTTTATTGTTCCCTCCCCCGGTGCAGCCAGCACACTTCAGTTAAGGGAGGGAATCTGGGAAATATCCTGAAAAGGTTCACAGAGGAGTCCACATTTCTTTGTATGACTTTGAAAGTGAGAAACACTATATTGCAGTGATTGATTTGAAACTAGCCAACCCCACAGGAAGCCCGAAGTTCAGAGCTGCTACCAGCAGGAAAAATAGCCTTTTTACCACTTAGAATAAGCTCTAGTTTAAGAGATTTTCCAAAGGGAAGACTTGTAGCCATGTGGGTAAGTGTGTTTTAACTGCCCTTCTTTATACTCTGGAACAGAGTCTGGAGGATATAGAGTCACTTCTACTAGTGTAATTACTTCTCTTTTCAAACTTGTCCCACGAATTACCCACAAACCTAAAACACTAATATTTCATCAATCAACCTTGGATATTTTCATGAAAAGTTTAATAACTTTCTGAGGAAATAAGGACCTCAGGACAAAAAAAGCCTTGACAATAACTGAAAAAAACTATTAACCACGAAACACTGTAGGGGCAGGTTTCCTAAATAAAATAAAAATGGACTCTTTGCCAGTTTAGATTTTTAGCCTTAACAGAAACTTTATAATTTCTCCGAAATTGATGGAAACACAGGGTCTGCATCTGTATCTATTATCTCCCTGCACCAGAGGGTTTTTCTGGGGGGGTAGGGGAGGGTTGTACTGGAAGATTACAGACAGCCCTTCGCCTGCAGCGTACTCATAAGGGAATGCTTTCTCTGTGCTAAGTACTTGTATGCGATGTGCTCCTGGCAGGCCGCTACTCACTCAAACTCATGTCAACATGCATGCTCTGTGTTCAAAAATACCCTGGACCTGTGTCATTTCGGTTTCCAAACTTGACATAAATTTCTAGAAATCTCCATGGGGATTGTGCTGAGACAATATAATGCAGCCCTATAAATACTCCTAACTGTTCCTTCATTCCATGCTTACAAACACTGGTCATCTTCGCCTGACTTGGGCGCACGCAACCTCCTCTAAGGAGCCGCTTGTCACCGGGGTGTTTCCAGTACTGTAAAGCTCAGCAACTTTATAAGCAGCTGACTGCCTTTCATCCATTGAAGAGAGATTTTTCTTCAACTTGATAACTCCCCAGGGATTCTAGAACATAATGCTTCCCTCCAGGAACTCCCCACTAAGATACCATTTTGAGGAAACTACAGAGAGACAAAGCAAAACCTGGATGCTGTAGTAAATACATTTTTCAGCACAGATGGTTGTGGATCATCCAGTTGTTAATGGAATTGCTAAAATCCCTTCCTTAACGAGGGAAAAGAGCCTGCATTAAAAAACACAAGCATAAATGCCAACTCTCTGGCGCCATCTTCTGTCATTGTCAAGGAATAAAATAACAACAATCTCCAGAGGTCCAGCTAGGGTCACCTTCCCTAAATGTCCATTTAAGATCTAGAATGTGTCATTAATCATAGCAAAAGCAAACACACGTAGAGGTAACTACTTACAGGTACAGATGGGAACATTCTACACATATTAACTCATTTAATTTTGGATTTTTTTAAACGGCACTTTAAGTTATCATCTTTGCTGATAATACGCCGTAGAAGTTGCTCATGGTTGAAGCTTTGTTGGGTTGCCCAGCAACAGCATCGAAGACCAAGATTAGTTTGTTTAGAATGCTTCTTAGGGTATCCACTTGGGTTCCACACTCCTAAAAGGGAAGGGAAAGGAAGCAGAATTGGGCAGAGGATAAGGTTGGGCAGTGAGAGGGTCTGAGGCCAGACTTCCTGCAGATTTCCAGAGCTTCCCTGGGGGGAGCTCTGAAGCTTGGTGGCCTTTCAGAATGGTTTCCCATTCCAGGGAGAAGGTTGGGCATTTTTATGCTGACTCAGGCATCACTGGACGTACACAGTGCCTGAGAGGACAGCGTGGCCTCAGGCAAAGCAACGGGAGAGAGTGATTCCTAGGAAGAGCTGGCAGCAGAGGGACTAGGTCCTTCAGTCAGGAGGGGACAATGCAGGCATCATGTCCCATGCACCACCGCAGGCGTGGTATGAAAACAGAGATTTTCTAAGTTCCTGAGACCGTTCTACATAAGGAGAAACACATGAGCTTTAGAGGCAGTCCAACATAAGAAGGAAATCTTAGTTATGAAATAAAGCCCGTATTTCTGAAGCTAAAGGGGTTTACTCTATCCAAGCACTTTTAATTGATTTTGTTACCCTTGGTATTTAAAGGTGTCCTCTCTGATTTCATGAATCCATATTTGAATAAAAAGCACTAATTCAAATAAAACAGTCCATCCCTACATTAAAAAAAAAAAAAGAAGATATCTTAGCACTGTCCCTCATTCAGCAATGGATCCGGATGCTCCCAAAGCAAGTGAGAGTCCAGCACTTTAGAACACATGCTACAGGAAGCACCCACAATGGCAAAGGCAAAGTGGTCCAAACTTTACAAACTTATTGGTGGGAAATGTTCCCTCAAAGACTTCAACAGGTGACCAAATCTTGCCATTTCTGTCACTGTCGCACCTAGGAAAAACTATAAAGATAGGGCATAATTCACACCCCACTTCAAGGATAGTTTGAGCATTTACAAATGGATTTTATATAATTGCCCAAATCACAAAGCCTTAAGTGGGTTTCGGTAACTTTTTTTCTTTTAATCTGTCCTTTGTATCTATGAACTTGGTCATGGGGCTTTAGGGATAGGGAGTTTGGAGGGGTATTTTTTTATATTTAGATTCCACAGATAAGAGAGGCCAGATGGTATTAGTCTTTCTTTACTTGTTTCACTTAACATAATACCCTCAAGGTCCATCCGTGTTATTGCAAATGGCAAGATTTTCTTTTTTATGGCTGATTGGTACTCCATTGCGTGTGTTTGTGTGTATGTGAAGCACATTTTCTTTTTTCATTCACCCATAAATGGACACTTAATTGTTTCTATAGCTTGACTGTTGCAAATAATGCTTCAATGAACACTTAGGTGCATATGTTTTTTGAGTTAGTGTTTCATTTTCTTCAGATAAATACCCAAAAGTGGAATTGCTGGATCACATGATAAATTTATTTTTAACTTTTTGAGGCGCCTCCTTACTGTTTTCCTCAGTGGCTGTAGCAATTTACATGCCCATCAGCCGTGTGTGAGGGTTCTCTTTTCTCCATGCCCCCGCCAACACTTGTTATTTCTTGCCTTTTTGATAATAGCTATTCTAACAGATGTGAGGTAATATCTCATTGTGGTTTTGATTTGCATTCCCTGATGATTAATGATGGTGAGCGTCTTTTCATGTACCAGTCGTACCATATGTCTTCTTTGGAAAAGCGTTCCGATGTCTGTTCTTCTGCACATTTTTAAGTCAGACTGTTTGGGGCTTTTTGCTATCAAGTTATATAAGTTCTTTATATTAGTTCTTTGGATAGTAGCCTCTTATCAGATATAAGATTTGCAAATATATCTTGCATTCAGCAGTCTGCCTTTTCATTTTGTTGGTGGTATTCTTTCCTGTGCAGATGCTCTTTAGTTTGATATAGTCCTACTTGTTAATTTTTCTTTTTGTTTCTTTTGATTTTGGGGTCAGATTCAAAAATTCGTCACTAAGACCTTTGTCAAGGACATTACTGCCATGTTTTTTCCTAGGAGTGTTATGGTTCCAGGTCTAACATTCAAGTCTTTAATCCATTGTAAGTTTTAAGTCATTAATTTTTGTAACAGCTCAGTGAGGTAGGTAAAAGTGACTAATTCCATTTTGCAAAAGATAAAATAGAAGCAACGAGGGGTTAAATATCCTGCTTGAGGTCACTCAGTGACTACCTAGTATTTGAATCTGGTTGGAGAACCTATGCTCCTAATAGTTATACTTTGCTGCTGCTTTATGTGGAAGCAAGATTTATTTTCTCTTGAATTGAGCTTCAAGCCCTCTGTTTATAGCATAAAAGTAAAGTAAGGTCTGTAAGAGTACTTTGAAAAGGGAAATGTTATACAAACCCAGAATTATTTTGAGCATCAAATGAACATACGTTGTTGGCACAACAACTGAGTCCTTGCCACCGAGCGCGGTCAGGAGCCCTCCCGTGCCACCAGATGTTAGCAAGGAGTGTTGCAAACGTGTGGTTATTTCTGTTTTCTTGTTAGGAGGGCCTCACATCAAAGTACAGTTTCAAGCCTTACACCTCATGGTCATGGCACTGCCTGATGCCAACAGGGACACAGCCCAGGTATGTTGTGTTGACCTCATGGTTTGTCATCGGCTCGTGTTGGTCAGAGGAAGTGGCTCAGGTGAAAAAGTGGAAAACAAGGTGGCAGCTCACTAAGCCAGCTGAGCATGCTGCATCCTGTTTCTTTCGGTGTTCCCATCGCTGTTCTCCTGAGAAGACAGGAAAGAATGTAAATCCTGGAGTCTTCTTCGGACATTTCAGCTTCATTCATTCAATCTATTCAGAGATATTGAGTATCTACCGCATGCCAGGCCTAGGCTAGGGTTAGGAGTAGGAAAAGCAAAGGTGGAAGACGCAAATGGAATGTCAGGATAATGCGAGAACATTATATAAGTTGTAACTATAAAACTCTGTAATTGTTGGTCCTCAGCTGCCCACTTCAGTCTAATGGCAAAGCTCTGATGAGTATCCGTGGGGAGAAAATTTGAAATCACTGATTTAAATAAATTTTAAAAAAAGTTCCTGCCTTACAATTTATTAATTCAATTCAATTTAAAGAATTCTACAATCTCTGAATTTTAGAGATTACCTGATAGGATCTTATCTCTTTACAGATTAGGAAAATTAAGCTCAGAAAAATAATTTCTCCTTTAACATATAAGAGAACATTTGGTAAAATCTTATTCCATAATTCTTCATCCCAAATATCCTTCCCTTTATTTCATATTCATTTCTTTGCTGTATCTTGGTAAAAATCAAAGTTTATCTTGCTATTTTCATAGTAATTCTATATACAACAGGAAATTTGTTATAAATATAATAGGCATTGAGAATCTTTAAAATGAGGTAAGGACGAGTTATAAGGAGCCAATAATTTTGAGGTCAGTAAACGTAAAGCTAAATTCTTAATGCTACCTTTTAACAGACATTTCAGTTTGGTGAGGACCTTTTCTCCTACATAGTGAAAACAACTATGTTAATTATAGCATATGTCAATTATATTCTCAATTCAGGGATGGGGTTGGCTATGGCATAAGAATCTTTCTTAATACAATTTGGTAATTTTTCAAAAACTAGAATTTATTTATTTTTCGCTCTGTCTAAATGATCTTTTATCTAAAAAGAAATGTATCTGGTATCACATATCTGGGTCAAAATGTCCTGCCCTTTTACATAACTGAGGATACAGCAATTATCAAAAAGTTCAATATATTTTTAACAGAAGATTTTCAAAAAACATTATGAAACTTGTGAAAAATCTCTCTCTCTCTCCTTCTCTCTCTCCCTCTCTCTCTGTTTCTCTCTCTCCCCCTCCCTGTCTTCCTCCCTCCCTCCCTCTCTTCCTCCCTCCCTCCCTCCGTTCCTCCCTCCATCCCTCTCATCCTAACTTTAGACTGGAACCAAGATAGAAGTTGGTGTGGTATAGCGATCAGGAGCTCTGGTTAAAGAATCCAGATTCCTCAGTTCAAATCCTGGCTTTGCCACTTAATAATCTGATGCTTGACAGAGCGATCTGCCCTTCCCCACCCTAGTTCCCCATCCATACAACTTAATAATAGTACCTGCCTCACAGGATTTGGAATAATTACATATATGTGTATGCGTGTGTGTGTGTATGTGTGTGTGTGTATATTACTAAGAATAATGCCTGACTCACAATAAACCCTCGGATGAATGCTAACTATGATTACTATTATGTGCTGTCTGTTTTCTCATTAGAAATACTGTAGCAGAATCCAAACTTGGGAAGAGCATCTTCTTTTCGGGCTTTGGTCTTCTTGGTGAATTTCAGAAAGTCTAACAAGCATTTATACTTTGGTGGCCTAGCCAAACTTTTATTAAGCTTTCTCAAATTTTTTTTATTTGATATTGTTAACAGATATATGTAAGCATTTTCCTTCAGTCTACTGAAGGTTCCAAAATTGAAAAGCAACAGAAAAATGATACCCAAAAAGTAAAATTAAAAATTTTTTTCCATTGTATTTACATTTGGGCTAAGGAATAAGATACTCATTTATTTAAGAAATGGCTTTTCAATTCACAAGGAAACAGTAAATCGTTTTTAATAGTAATGCTTTAAATTAAGGGTGTTTTCTAGAATTACTTTCTTCACAATAAAAATACATTACATTTTTTGAGATGCATTTTCTCTTCGTAGTTTACTGTTTAATTTTAATGTTTGTCAAACTTATTTAGGATAAAAGAAAATAAGGAAAGGCAAAGCATTATTTATAGAGACTCCAATATAATAAACTCCATAACAACTGCCCACATTTCTCATTAGCACTTTCCAGCAAGTAAAGGGGACCATGACATCTAACCAATCTGTATTTCTGACAATATTCTGGCTGTTTTCCAGAGGCACAGTAAATGGGCATAGAAATAAATGCCATCAATCAGTGATGCATTCTGATAATTCGCAGTACCGTGACACAGTGCCCTTTCTTTTTTAGGCCCTCATGACATTCTTTAATAAAGTGATTGCCAATGAATCAAAAAACCGAATGAGTATATGGAACATTTCAACTGTAATGGCACCAAACCTTTTCTTCAGTAGAAGCAAACATTCTGATTATGAAGAATTGCGGTTAGCAAACACTGCCGCCCACATCATCCGCTTAATGCTTAACTACCAGAAAATTCTGTGGAAGGTAAGTGACAGTGTGATGATGGACATGTTCCTTTGAAGTCTGCCAGCACTCGGGAAACATAAAGGCTCCATGAGCAAGCAATGCCCGCAGTCTCAGGGAGGAAATATGAGAATATAATTCCAGGTTGCCTGGGGCATCTTTATACACTCTTTAAGCGTTGTTCCTGAATATGCTCTCTCTTTTAAATATGAATCCTAAAAGTTTTTTTCTAATTTTTACTAGGACAAATGCCACAGTTCCAGGATATTGAGTGGCCAGGAGTTACCATATCTAAAGACAGAATCTATCAGGGAGGTTTAATTCAGGTGTTTTCCTTCTAGTCAAGCTATTTTTCATCTCCAGGTCCCGTCTTTCTTAATCACTCAAGTCAGAAGAATGAATGAAGCCACAATGTTATTAAAGAAGCAGCTCCCAAGTGTCAAAAAGTTGCTGAGGAGGAAAACCATAGAACGAGAGGTAATGACAATAAATAAGGATGCAAATAGTGTTACTACCCCAGTTTCCATTTCTCAGAGCAAGGCGCAAAGCAGCTTGTATCTGAGAACCAAATATTTCATATTCTCACAAAGTGTCAGTCTTGTGACTAAACATTGTGGAAATTGTGTCCATAGCAGAGTACTGTGGTCTTTTTATTTTATTGTGCTTTTTGGTTGAGGTTCTTGAAATATCTCTTTCATGATGATTATTTACTGCTTTATTCTGTTAAATACTTAAGGATAGAATGGTTCTCACAAAAGCTGAAAGTTGACGTTTTAGTCCCTGTGAACTAGATGTAAGATTCCAATATTCAGTATGTCTAATAAGTGATTTCCATATGAATATTAGGATCAACATTTCCATTCCTGCAAAAAGATAAAAAGGTGCTTGGAATTTTGATAGGGGTTGATTGACTATGTAGATTAATTGGGAAGTATTGCCATTCTAATAACATTAAGTTTTCTAGCCTATGAAAATTAGTCATCTTTCATTTATTTAGGTTTTGTATAATTTTTCAGTGTTTTATAATTTTCAGTATGTTAAGTCTGGTACCTTCTTGATCACACAATATTTTTTGATACTATTGTAAATGAAATTGTTTTCTTAATTTTTGGATGGAAATACAACTGAGTTTTATATATTGTATCTTGTATTTTTGCTGAATTGATTTATTGCTTCTAAAAGTTTAGTTTTGTTCATGTAGATTCTGTAAGATTTTCTATGCATAAGGTCATGTTTTCTGTGAATAGAGATAATTTTCCTTCTTCCTTTCAATCTGGGTGCTTTTCATGTATTTTTTTTTCTAGCTGAATTACCCTGGCTAGAACTTTCAGTAAAATGAAAGTGAGAAGGCAGGAGCAGAGATCTTTATCTCATTTCTGATCTTAGGGGGACGCTTTCGGTCTCTTACCATCAAGTATGATGTTACAATGCATGTGAGTTTTTCAGATTCCCTTTATATTTTAAGGAAACTCCCTTCTATTCTTACTTTTCGGGGGTGTTTTTATCATGCAATAGTGTTAAATTATCTCAAATGCTTTTTTCCCATCTATTGATAGGATAATTGGTTTTTCTTCAGTCTATTAATATGGTATATCTTATTAACTGGTTTTTATATGTTAAACTAACCCTGCATTCTTGAGAAAAATCCTAGTTGGCCAACTCGTACAATCCTTTCTAGTATGCTACTTGACAGGTTGCTAGTACTTTGTTTCGTATTTTACATTAAATGCACAAAGGATATTATTAGTCTATAGTTTTCATGTCAATCTTTATCTGGCTTTGGTAACAGGGTAATACTGGCTTTATAGGATGAGTTAGGAAGTATTCCCTCTTTTCTATTTTTTGGAAGAGTTGAAGAATGATTAGTGTTAATTCTTTAAATGTGTTAATTCTTTAAATTCTTGAAACCATCTGGTCCTGGACTTTTATTTGTAGAAATATTCTTGATTACTAATTCCATCTCTTTACGTGTCATGGCTCTATTCAGATTTTCTGTTTCTTCTCGAATCAGTGTTGGTTCTGTTTTTAGGATTTTGTCTATTTCATCTAGGTTATTTAACTGTTGGTATACAAATTGCTCATAGTATTCTCCTACATTCCTTTTTATTTCTGTAGGTTTGGTAATTCTGTTAGTAATGTCTGTACTTATATTCCTGATTAGTAATTTGAATTTGCTTTTTTTTTTTTTTTTGGTCAGCTAGCTAAAAGGTTGTCAATTTTGTCAATCTTTTTGAAGAATCAACTTTTGTTTCATAAATTTTCTCCAGTCTGTAGTCCTTATTAAAATTCTGATTTTATTATTTTCTTCTTTATGCTCTTTTTGAGTTTAGTTTTCCATTCTTTAGTTTCTTAAGACAAAAGGTTAGATTATTGATTTGAGAGTTTTTTAAATTGTAGACATTTACATCTACAAATTTTCCATCCCATAAGCTTTAGTGTGTTGTATTTCATTCTTGTTTATTTCCAAGATTTTTCAAGTTTCCCTTTTTATCCATTGGTTATTTATTGTTTAATTTCTACATATTTGTGAATTTTCCAAAATTCTTTCTGTTAATAACTTCCAATCTCATAGCATTAATGTTGAAGAACATACTTTGCATTATATTGATATTTTAAATTTCATTGAGACTTATTTTGTGGTTTAACATATTGTTTATCTGCTGCGGATTTCGTCCTGCAAAATCCGTGGTGACCGTGACCAAACGCGTGAATGAATCTCACACAGAGACACGCTTGGAAGAGGAGATCCGGGGCCATGCGGCTTCCCCCTCATCATCTGGGAGAGAGCCCCGAGCCTCGGGTCCAGGGGTATTTATTGAGGATTTGGGGCATAGAACATCAGGTTGTAAATTCAGGTCCGGTAGCAGACAGGACCAGGGCGGTACATTAAATAGGAGACTTGTAAATTGAGGGCAAGCTAGCTGGGGCTCTTTACTCTAGGACTATAAACATTGTGGCAGGGAAGATTTTCAGGCATCCATTAACATAAGGTCCTTAGATTCCGGGAGGGAGAGACTCAGCAAGGCAGTAAATTTTTAAGAAACATGTTAGCCAAATTCCCCTGTAAAGAATTCCTTTTTCCACAGACATGAATCACGCTTGCTGACTTGGGAGTAATTTTTTCCACGCGGAGCCGTGCTCATGCATGATCCCAGAGCTACGCTTCTTCACGCGTGTGAAAAGAATTCACTACATTTATCCCAGACAATGTTTTATGTGCACTTGAGAAGGATGGATTTTACTGATGTTGGGTGGAGTGTTCTAAAGATGTCTATTAGCTCTACTTGGTTTAGAGTGTTCTTCGAGTTTTCTTATTTTCTTTCTGATCTTCTGTTTAGTCTATTTCTCCATTAATAAAAGTGAGGTGTTAAAGTGTCCAACTATTATAAAATTATTTCTACCTTCAATTCTTTTTTATTTTTTGCTATATGTATTACATGATTGTGTTCCCCAATTCCTCCATTACTGTCTTCATTTGTATTTTCAGGTATATCATCTTAATTCTTTTGTTGTTTCTTTTGCTATATCTGTTTGAATTATTAGATTGGCCAGAAAGTTTTTTTTTCCTTCTGTAAGATGACTTTAGTAGTGCTTAATTGTCTTTAACTTCATTTGAAACAATTTTGTTAGCTCGTATTGTGACAGCTGTCGTATCAGTGTGCATTTAAAAAAAAACTTACCAAATTGGTGAATTTTTGTGTAGCCATTTTAATATTGAAGATGGAAGAAAATAAGTAATATTTTTGGCATATTATGCTTTATTATTTCAAGAAAGATAAAAACCCAACTTAAATGCAAAAAAAGATTTGTGCCATGTATGGAGAAGGTGCTGTGACTGTTTGAATGTGTCAGAAGTGGTTTTGTGAAGTTTCATGCTGGAGATTTCTTGCTGGACGACACTCCACGGTCAGGTAGACCAGTTGAAGTTGATAGTGATCAAATGGAAACATTAATTGAGAACAATCAACATTACACCATGCAAGAGATAGCCGACACACTCAAAATATCCAAATCAAGCATTGAAAGTAATTTGCACCAGCTTGGTTAAGTTCATTGCTTTGATGTTGGGTTCCACATAAGTTAAGCAAAAAAAACCTCCTTGACTGTATTTCCGCATGAGATTCCCTACTTAAACATAACAATGTTCCGTTTTTAAAACAAATTATGACAGGTGATGAAAAGTAGATACTTTACAATAATGTGGAATGGAAGAGATCATGGGGCAAGTGAAATGAACCACCACCAACCACACCAAAGGCCAGTCTTCATCCAAAGAAGATGATGTTGTGTCTATGGTAGGATTGGAAGGGAACCTTCTATTATGAGGTCCTTTCAAGAAAACCACACAATTAATTCCAACAAATACCGCTCCTAATTAGACCAATTGAGAGAGTAGCATTCCACAAAAAGCACCCAGAATTAGTCAATAGAAAACACCTGATCTTCCGTTAGGCTCACATGCAAGACTGCTTTTTTTTTTTTTTTTTTGGATGACCATGCAAAAACTGTTACAGCTTGGCTGGGAAGTTCTGATTCATCTGCCATATTCACCAGACATTGCACCTTTGGAGTTCTGTTTATTTCAGTCTTTACAAAATTCTGTTAATGGAAAAAATTTCAATTCCCTGGAAGACTGCAAAAGAGACCTGGAACAGTTCTTTGCTTAAAAAAGATAAAAAGTTTTGGGAAGATGGAATTATGAAGTTGCCTGAAAGGTGGCAGAAGGTAGTGGAACAAAATGGTGAATAAGATGGTTAATCGTTATTGGTGAAAATGAAAAAAATGTGTCTTTTTTTACATAAGAACCGAACGAACATTTTGGCCACCTTAATATTTCTTTAATGATTGCGCTGGGTATTATAAGTAACATCTTAATTTGTAAAAATCAACTTTATATTAGTAGCACCTTAAATTCAATTGTATATAAAAACTTTCCACCTTTATATCCCTCTTGCCCCTACTTTATGTTGTTCCCACAAATTACATCTTCATAAAATTGTGTTCTCATCAGTACAGGCTTATCATAAGAGCTCTGTGCATGTGCCTTTTAGAAGTCCAATGCGCTATCCTGTGCATGTGTCTTTTAAATGAGACTGGGAAAAAGTGGAGCTACAAATGAAAAATACATTGATACTACTTTTTATATTTACCTATATAATTACCTTATTGGTGTTCTTTCTTTACGTGGGTCTGAGTTACTGTCCTTTTATTTCATCCTGAAGGACTCTTTATCATTTCTCCTAGGGAAAGTCTGCTAGCAATGAACTCTCTCAGCTTTTGTTTACCTGAGAATGCCTTAAATTCTCCATTTTTAAAGGATTGCTTTGCCAGATAGAATTTTAGTTGACAGTTTTTTCTTTCCCCACTTTGAATATGTCATTTCACTAACTCCTGGATTCCGTGGTTTCAGTCAGGAATTCGCTGTGAATCTGATTGAGGCTTCTTTGTGATGAATTACTTTTTTCTTGCTGCTTTCAAGTTTCTCTTTATCTTTGAACAGTTTGATTATGATGTATTTTGGTGTGAATCTCTTAGAGTTTATTTCACTTGCAGTTTAATGAGCTTTTTGGATAGGTAGATCAATGTCTTTTAGCAAATTTGGGAATTTTCAGTCATTATTACTTCAAATATTCTTTCAGTTCCTTTATCTTTTCTCCTTGTGGGACTCTTATTCTATATATGTTGGTGCACTTGATGTTGTCCTGCAGTTTCTCTTAGAGTCTGTTTATTTTTCTTCATTATTTTTTCTTTCTGTTCCTCAGACTGGATAATCTCAATCAACCTATCTTCAAATTTGCTAATTTTTTTCTTCTGACTTCTTAGATTGCTGTTAAATTATTTAGGATATTTTTTATTTCAGTTGGACTTTTAGCTCCAGAAATTATATTTAGTTCCTTTTTATAATTTCTATCTGTGTTTATTCTCAACTTGATATCATTTTCATTTTTTTAGTTCTTTAGCCATGGGTTCCATTAGTTCTTTAAATAAATTTAAAATAGCTGATTTGAAGGCTTTTTCTAGTAAGTATAATGTCTAGGTTTCTTTAAGGAGTTTCTTCTGAAACTATTGAAACTAATTTTTTCTGTATATAGGATATATTTTCTTGCCTGACTCATAATTTTTTATTAAAAAATGGACATTTTGAACAGTACAATGTGGCAAATGTGAAAATAAGATATTCCTTTTCTCTAGGGTTTGTTGTTGCTACTATAGTAGCTAGTGTTCCTTGGTCTAGTAACTTTGCTGCTGAACTAATTTTGTAAAGTCTGTATTCTTCATGTTGTGTGGCTACTGAACCCTCAGTTCCATTAGCTTAGTGGTCAGCTAATGTTTGCACAGAGATTTTCTTAAACAGCTGGAACCAAAAAAACTCCAATTCTTTGCAGATGAGTTCTGCGTGTTTGTTGGGACACATCTTTAACATTCAATCAGGCAGCTTGTAACTCTGCCTGAACCTTCGCTTTCTGCTTGTACAAAGCCTGAATGTCGGTGAGAGGGGAGAGTTTAAGTTCTTTTCAGGTCTCTTCTGAACACATGCACAGCCCTGGACATGCACATGGCCTTCCTGATTCTGTATAATATATTGGAGCTTTTCAGAGTCTTATTCCTCAAATTATCTCAATCCTAGAGGCTTACCTCCAAAGCTTCTTTCTTAGTCTCTTGTTTTCCCCAATTGTTACCCACTGCATCAGGCAGCAGTGACTAAAACATTTGCCTATAGATATTTTAAACATTGTACCGATTTAGTACTGATCAAATTCTAAGCTAGGCAAGCTAACGGCAAGCCTTTTGAGCAGTCTTCCAGGGAGCCAGCAGACAGGTCTTCGGCATCTGCTGGTACCTGTGCCAGGGATGTAGGCTATTATTTTCAAGGTTATCGCTGAGCAACAGAACAGAGATGAGAAAAGTGTATGTTAAAAAGCCACAAAGCTTATGTTCTTATGAAGATTCATCTGTTTTCCTGACTTAAGTATTCCTCTAACTGCAAACTTTGGTTTAGTACCCAGAGTTCTGAAAATGCTGATAACAGCAGCTTCTGCCAGTTTATTCATTGCTTTTCTGGTGGGACAGACTTTTGGACTCATTCTGCCCTTTTCACTGTGAGAAATTTTAATGTCAAAATTATGATGTGTTCAGAGCTGAAACTGAGGTCAGGCCAGGCTTTGCCATACAAGCCTGAGTGAATTAAATTTTTTATCTGAATTTCAACTTTATTATAAAGTTGGGGAGTAATGTCATCTATCTCACAGAGTTTTCACCAGCATCAGCTGATATACTGTGTGTATAAAGCACTTGGTAAATTGTACAAGGCTGTATGAATATCAATTGTCTTAATGTTTTTGATTGTAAATTAGAACTAAGGTAGAATTTAAAAGTTATAAGTACCATAAAAGCAACGCTTAAAGATGAAAAAAACAGTATTTCTTCAGTTCTATTTTACTCTACCATGCTTTTAGTTCTCAACTTTGATTGGAACAGACAGTTCATTGATAGGTTACAAAATTCAAAAGGTTAAGAAAGACTATAAGATAAAAACTGGCCACCTCGACTTCCCCTCCACAAATAATGTTACCCATGACAAGTTGTGTGTGCTCATGAACTTGCAGGTATACATGTTTCTAGAGAAGCACTGTGCACATACAAGCAGACATAGGCAAATGTCCTTCTCCCTTTCTCCATGAATGATAACGCACCTGAAACACTGTCTTCATCTTGTGTTACTGACTTAAGAAATCATGGTGATTATTCCACGTAGGTCCACAAAGCCTTCTCTGCTTCTTTTGCGTGATATTCCATAGACACATCATAATTTATTTAAACCATCCCATGTTATTGAACACCTAGACCGTATCCAGCATTTTGCTATTAAGATTTCTGCAAGTGAGTAAACTTGTTGTATGTTATTTCTCAAAATAGATATATAATTGTAACATAAATTTGTAGATTTGGAATTGTTGTGTCAAAGTACATATACATTTTATAACTTGGTAAATATTATAAAATGTTTTCCATAAGATTGTACCATTTTATACTTCCAACAACAGCATATGCTTGTTTTTCTAACATTAATCTTAAAAACTAAATGTGTTTTATTTAGGTTATGAGCCCTAAGACTTCAAAGGTACTACAAAAATCGCCCTCTTTAAGAAGAATGGTAAGAAAACAAATAATTTCCTTTCTTCCCTAATTATTACCTCATACATAGTAGCCAGGGAATACAGTGAACTGGGGGCACTCTGCCCCACCCCAAGTTGAAATCCCTTATATACGTTTCCTGCCCTGCTTTCCTGGTTCTTTCTGAGAATAGTCAAAAGAGTCCTATAAGAATTAATTCTACTTTAAAATATTCCGTATTAGTTTTCTAGTGCTTCCATAACAAAGTAGCACAAACTGGGCGACTTAAAACAATGGAAGTTCACTCTCCCGTCATTCTGGAGGCTCAAAGTCCACAATCAGGGTATTGGTTTGTATCCTCTTAGGGCTTTGAAAGAAGGACCTGCTCTTGATGTCATTTCTGGATTTTGGTCATGCCAACAATTCTCGATGCTCCTTAGCTTGCCAGTGCACTCCAGTCACTGCCTCTGTCCTTCTATGGCATCACCCTGTGTGTGTCTTTTCTCCTCTTATGAGGACACCAGTCATATTGGATGAAGGGCCTACTCTACTCCAATATGAGCTCATCTTAGCTAATTATAGCTACAATGACCCTATTTCCAAATAAGGCCATATTCTCAGGGATTGGGGGTTAGGACTGTCACATATATTTGGGGGTGGGGGACACAATGCAACATACAACATATTCCTTCTAGGGTAGATACTGAATCAGTTCACATAAACCTACATCAACAATACCATCCTTTGAGAATATAGAGATTTAAAATGATTACCTAAGGAGTAGCCAGACCTTCAAACAAATAAAAATTTATTTCTGTTCATCTCTAGTTAGAGGATTAAAGTTTAAAACACTCAAAATTTTAAAACAAAGGAATTTTACAGTCAATCCTGACAAAACACAAATTTCTGTTCATTAGAGAGCAACATTTTTTGAATATCTCATCTAGATGAGAGCTCGAAAGTCCCCAAGCCAATCATGACGTGTGAACGCAGAGACCCTCTTCCCCCGGAGTGTCCTCGCTCTGCTCCTCACAGTGTTACCAGTGCACTTTGAGGGATCGAGTCCCAGGTGACCATCTGAGATTAACTTTGGGCCAACTAAAGGAAAGGGATATTTAAAAAGTCATATTTTTTTAATGATTCTTAAATGGTTCAGAAGATTACTCTTAAAATATATTGAAATAATAGAATTGTGCGTACAGAAGGCTTATTTAAACATTGTTCATGGAAATGCAGTAATAGTCACATTAGATTTCTATCATAACCCAGTTCTACTTCTCTCCTAATTGTTAAGGCATTGTATAAGACCTAAGCATGTAGTGACAGTAAAATCCTAGGTTAAGTTCTGTTGAATCTCCTGTTAAAAACAAAGAAGTGTTTCATTCTGAATAGATACTAGTAATGTTTACGTGTTTTCCTAGTTCAGAGTGCCACTGTTTTTTATATATCTTAAGTACGGTCATTGAACTGATGTCCATCCTAGTTTCATAGAATGTGCTGAATTTTTCCTCACTGGCAGTCCGACGTGCCGGAAGGAGTCATTCGAGTCCATGCTCCACTGCTCTCGAAGGTGTCCATGGCCATTCAACTCAACAGCCAAACCACAGCCAAAGACATACTGGCAAAATTCCAGTATGAGAACAGGTGAGTAAGAGGCTAAGGGTCTCTCTACAAAGTTGATGAACTTTTTCAGATGAGTAACTTTCCAGGAGTTTACAAATTTGGCCTCTTTGAAAAAATTAGATCCTGTTACTTTGAAGGCTTTACCAATAGATGAAGAGTCAAACGTTCATTAAGAAGTTAGTAAAGAATTGTCAATAACAGAAGTTTTGTATTTTTTTAAAGGAATTTCTCTAAGTGGGATTCTTTTTTAAATTGAAGTACAATTGACATATAACATACTCATTTCTGGTATACAACAGAATAACTTGATATTTGGGTTTTTTTTTAATATTTTATTGTTTATGCTATTATAGTTGTCCCAATTTTCCTCTTTGTCCCCCTTCACCCAGCCCGCCCCCCACTTCTGTAGTGAATCCCCACACTGTTGTCCATGTCCATGGGTCCTTCATACATGTTCTTTGACTAATCCCTCCACCTTCTTTCAACCAGTCCCCTTCTTCTCCCTCCACTCTTACCACTGTTAGTCTATTCCATGTTTCTAGGCCTCTGATTCTGTTTTGCTCATTATTTTGTTCATTAGATTCCTCTTATAAGTGAGACCATATCGGATTTGTCTTGCACTGATTGCTTACTTCACTTAGCATAATAGTCTCCTGTTCCATCCATGCTGTCATAAAAGGCAGGGATTCCTTCTTTCTTTCTGCTACATAGGATTCCATTGTGTAGATGTACCACAGTTTTTTTATCCACTTATCTACTGATGGGCACTTAGGCTATTTTCAAATCTTGGCTATTGTAAATAGCGCTGCTATGAACATAAAGGTGCATAAATTCTTTTGAATTGGTGTTAATAACTTGATATTTTTATATATTGCAAAATGATCACTACAGTAAGTCTAGTTAACATTTGTCACCATATATAGTTACAACATTTTTGTCTTGTGATGAGAACTTTTAATATCTACTCTCTTAGCAACATTTTAAATATGCAGTATAGTATTAGTGACTGTAATCATCAAGATGTACTTTATATCACCATGACTGACTTATTTTTTTTAACTGGAAGTTTGTTCCTTTAGACCCCCTTCACTCATTTCCCCTACCTCCTTACTTTGGCAGCTATCAATCTTTTCTCTGTATCTGTGAGATTAGTATTTGTGTTTGTTTTGTTTTCTTTTTATTTTAGATTCCTCATTTAAGTGAGATCATGTGATGTTTGTCTTTCTCTATATGACTTATTTCACTTAGCATAATGCCTTCAAGCTCCATCCATGTTATTGCAAATGGCAAGATATCATTTTTGATGGTTAAATAATATTCCCTTATGTATTTCACATATAGGAACATTTCCATTTATCCATCAGCGAACACTTAGGTTGTTTCCATGTCTTGGCTACTGTGAATAATACTGCAGTGAACATGAGAATACATATATCTTTTCAAGTTAGTGTTTTTGTTTCCTTTGGATAAGTACCCAAAAGTAGAATTGCTGGGTCACATGGTAGTTCTATTTTTAATTTTTTGAGGCACCTCCATGTTGCTTTCTCTTGTGACTGAACTAATTTATATTCCCATCAGCAGTACATGAAGGTCCTTTTTTCTTCACAACATTGACAATGCTTTTTTTTTTGTCTTTTTAATAATAGCTATTCTAACAGGTATGGGGTTATATCTCATTGTGGTTTTGATTTGCATTTCCCTCATAATTAGTGACATTGAGTATCTTTCCATGTACCTGTTGACTATTTGTATGTCTTCTTTGGAAAAGTGTCTGTTCAGATCTTCTGCTCATTTTTTAATTAAATTGCTTCTTTGCTATTGAGTTGTGTGAGTTCTTTATGTATTTTGGATATTAATCGCTTATCAGATATATGATTTGCAAATATAATCTTCCATTTCATGGGTTGCCTTTTTATTTTTTGATGGTTTCCTTTGCTATGCAGAATCTTTTTAGTTTGATAAACATAGTCCCACTTGTTTATTTTTGCATTCATTGCCTTTGATTTTGGCAAAAAAATTATTGCCAATACCAATGTCAAAGAGTATACTGCTTACATATACTTCTAGGAGTTTTATGGTTTTTAGGTGTTGTGCTTAAGTCATAATCCACTTTGAGTTGATTTTTGTGTAAGATTACTAATGGGATTCTTTTTTTTTTTTATTGTTGTTCAAGTACAGCTGTCTCCATTTTTTCCCTACAACTCCCCACACCCCAGCCACCCCCACCTCCCTCCCTCAGTTCTTAATAGGAAGCCTGTTCTGTTTTGATGTTCTCATTTACTCAGTGAGTTTCACTTTTATTAGAATAAAATTATAGCAGGTTAGTTTTGTAGACCTCTTGATAGCTTTCCAGGAATATCATTATTTCAGGCTCCAATGGGTTTAACATGCCAATGTCTGATAAAGTTTATGTAGTTAAGTGAACATCACAGCTGTTGCTTTCCTTAAAATATACAAAATATGCTATCAGTTGCCTGGCTGGTGTAGCTCAGTGGACTGAACACGGGCTGGGAACCAGAGGGTCCCGGTTCGATTCCCCGTCGGGGCACATGCCTGGGTTGCTGGCCAGGTCCCCAATGAGGGCCATGTGAGAGGCAACCATACATTGCTCTTTCTCCCTCCCTTCTCCTCTCTCTGAAAATAAATAAATAAAATCTTAAAAAAATTTAAAAAAATATATATACAAAATATGCTATCAGTATACTTTTGACATTTACAAAAACATCTTTTTGTGTATCAGCCATTAATTGCCTTTAAAGAGCATAAATAATCATTTTTGGCTAGGCATGCCTATTCAAGGATAAACATTTTCCCTAAGATTTTTAAAAGATGAGAAGCACTAGTTTAAATCTGTCCATTAGAGAGCAGTACAGTTTGATGGTCTCTAGTTTAACTCTGATGTCCTTAAAAACGAGGTTTCGAATCATATCAAAAAAGAGCATCCATGTTGAGCAAAAAATAAAAGCCAGTTGCAAAAAATTATATACTGCAAGACTCCATTTATATAATATTTTAGAAATGGAAGATAGATTAATGGGTACCAGCGGTCATGTCATTCTGAGAGGAGGGTAGAGATCAGTGTGGTTACAAAAGGGCAACACGAAGCACCTTTGTGGTATTGGCACTGATGTCTTGACTGTGGTGGTCGATAAAGGAACCTCTACATAACTACCCTGAACTTAATGCACATACAACAGAGTACAATTAAAGTGATAAGTCTGAATAAGATGGGTGGATTGTATTGATAGCAATATCCTGATTGTGACATTATACCATAGTTTGGTAAAATCTTACCCCTGGGGAGAACTGGGCAAAGGATAATCTCTCTGCATTATTTCTTGCAAATTCATGAAAATCAACAATTACCTCAATAAAATGTTCAATTAAAAGAAAAACAAGAGTAACCAATAAAAGTAATCTATCCTGTTAGAAACCAGGATGGTGGTTTTCTGTGAGGGTGAAAGGTTAGTGACTCAGAAGGCATGACAGAGACTTCTACAAAGTTCCTCTTTTAGAAATGGGAGCTGGTCACGTGGTGTGTGCACTTTTTGTATATTTTATACTATATATATATTTGTGTGTGTGTATACACATACACATACATACATACATACATATATAAAGCTTACATTTAAAAAAAAAAAGAAGAGTAGACGGAGGCCACGGGAACCCCAAACATTTACTCCTCTCTGCCGCTGGCCCCGACACCCAAGCCACTGTACATAGCTACCACTGCGCAGCAATAGAGGAACTTGACATTCCACTCGAGGCATTCGGGCATCCACCAGATTCTTTCTTACAGGCGTTACAAAGTCGTCTCATATGCTCATGTAGAACATTTGTAGAAAGAAAATTTTGGATATCCATGAACCAAAAAAAAATGACCATTGATCTAAACCTCACATCTTATACAAAAGTTAACCCAAAATGGGTTACAGAGTTAAATGTAAAAAATAAAACTTTAGCCCTGGCTGGTGTAGCTCAGTGGATTGAGCATGGGCTGGGAACCGGAGGGTCCCAGTTCAATTCCCAGTCAGGGCACATGCCTCGGTTGCGGGCCGGGTCTCCAGTGAGGGCCATGTGAGAGGCAACCATACATTGCTGTTTCTCTCCCTCTCTGTCTCTCTCCCTTCCCCTCTCTCTGAAATAAATAAATAAAATCTTAAAAAAATACACAAACATTAAAAAATAAATAAAATAAAACTTTTAGAAAATTACTTACGACAAAACCTTTGTGGTATAAGGCTAGTGAAATATTCTTAGACTTAACATTGAAACCAAGATCCATAAGAGGTAAAAATTTACAAGTTGGACCTCATCAGAATTAAAATGTACACTGAAAGATCCCATAAAGAATGAAAAGACAAGCTAAAGACTTGAAGAATCTATTTACAAAGCACATATTAAACAAAGGTCTAGTATCTGGAATACGTAAAGAACAATCAAAACTCAATAGTAAACCAAAAATCAAACAGACAGGCAAAAACAATCTAGCCCCTGACCCGTGTGGCTCAGTTCTTGGTTGGGCATTGTCCAGCAAAGAGAAAGGTTGCCAGTTTGAATCCTGGTCAGGGCACGTGCTTGGGTTACAGGTTCAGTCTCCTATTGGGGCACACATGAGATGCAACTGATCAATGTTTCTGTCCCCCTCTTTCTTCCTCCCTCCCCCTCCCTCTGAAATAAATAAATAAAATCTTTTTTTAAACAGTCTACTCTGAAAATGGGCAAAAGACATGAACAAACATTTCACCAGAAGATATCCAGATGGCAAATATACACACGAGAAAATGTTCAGTATCTTTTATCATTAGACACCTAGGAGAATGGCTAAAATAAAAAATAGTGTCTACATCAAATAATGGGAAAGACATAGAGAAACTTGATCACTCATACATTGCTGATGGGAATGCAAAATGGTACAGTCACCCTGTAAAAACAGATTGATAGTTTCTTATAAAACTAAATGCAATTACCATGTGTACCCTGCATTCACACTCCTGGGCATTTATCCCAAAGAAATTAAGACTGTGTTCCCACAAAATGCAATGCACAGATGCTTATAGCAGCTCTATTTATAATCATCAAAAACTGGAAAAACCCAGATATCCTTTAACAGGCAAATGGCTAAAGAAACTACGGTACATCCATATCATGGTTTGCTATTCAGCAATACAAATTCAGCAGCTTGGGTGAATCTCCAGGGATTTATGCTAATTGAAAAAAAGACAATTCCAAAGACTTCCACACTGTATGTTTCTATTTACATAACATCTTGAAATGACAAATTTACAGAAATGTAGAATAGAGGGGCAAAGGATGGAGGTATGGATAGGGATGGGGGAGGGGTGGGTGTAGCAATAAAAGGGAAAGAAGTGTCCTTGTGGTGATGGGAATGTTCTGTATTAACTGAGTCATTATCAGCATTCTGATTGTGATACTGCACTAGTATTTCAAGATTTTACTATTAGAGGAAACTGGGTAAAGGGAACACAGGATCTATTTGTATTATTTCTTACAAGTACATGCAAATTTATAATTTCAATAAGTTTTTAAACAAAGGAGAATATACATATTCTCCCTCACAATAGAGAGTAAGAACAATCTTTTTGAAAAAACCAAGCTGAAACTCATTCCTGAAGTAGGACAGAGATCAGAAATGGTCTTTCCAGACTCTCCCAGCCCAGCATTCTAGTCTGGGGTAGAAAAATTAACTTGGGCATTCATCTTCTCTGACTTGCTTTTATTATAGGGCAAAGACATGCAATGAGATCAGTGTTAGACAGTTAGCAAAGCATTAATTAGTCAAGCTTAGAAATGTGACAGGGGCTCCGGAGAGAATCCCATTCCATGTTTGGCAAATGTGGAAATGAAACCTGACTTCTTTTGAACTGAGAGTACTGTGACCAATGACAAGGCAGTATTCCACAGCCAGCTGCTCCTTGGCCAGCCTTGCTGCGTCGGTAGCAGCTGCGTCTCCACTGGAGCTGACAGGTGTGGACGAGCGGGCTCCGGATTGCTGTGCAGCATCGCAGCGTCCACTTGGAGTTGGAAAGCGCCATCCTCTCCGTGCCTCACATGCTCATCTACGTGAAACAAACAAACAAACAATTGACTTTTATCATAACTTCAGTCATCATAATGATTTGGGGGGTGTATTTCAGTCAAGGCAGAATGAATTGTTTATTGCGTGGTTATTTAATCTACAGATTTACCTCAGGTCATGAAAGGTTTAAAATTGTACTGTTTTCTCCTTTTTTCAGTCATGGTTCTTCAGAATGCATTAAAATTCAAAACCAAAGGTTATATGAAATTGGAGGAAATATAGGTAAGGATTCGTTAACAATTTTTTTCTCCTGGATTCTTTGATTACTCTAAAAGAAATATAATGCTATTATTATAAAAGTATATTTTACAAGTTTCTTATATATAAATTCAAAATCAGGAAGTTTCTGATTTTTTAATCTCATGTAAGAACAGTATGGCTTTGCTAAAATATTTTCAAAATTTAAATGTGGATATTTTAGTTGATATGGAGTAGATTTGGGGTCTTCTAAATGTGACTCAAAATTGGAAAATCTCTTTCTGGAGATTCATGAAAAACAAAGAAAAGAACATCATGGAACTTTCAAAATCATGACACCCTTTTTGTTTAACTCCCCTGTCTTCACTCACAGCCCAAGTTTATTCTTCCCTGACAGAAGAAAAGGAATCCAAGGAAAATTCCCTCTACTTTCTTCTGTGTCCGTATCTTCTGCTTTGTCTTCTTCACCATCCAAAGGCAACATCTGTGCTATTTAAGACCACTGTCCCCCCTGCCCAGTTAGGACACTGATCCAATTATTCCTCCTTCTCTCTTGTAGCATCAGCGTTTCTCTCCAACTGCATCATTTCTATCTGCTTAAAAATTCTGGTAATGTCTCTCATCTTTACAAAATTCTCTCTTGAGCCCTTCAAGTCAACTCCCATTTTTGTTCTGCTTTACGGCATAAACTCCATGAATCAGTTGTCTGTATTCCAATGTCTTCCTCTTGTTGTCTCTTGAAACCTCTCCAGTCAAGCTTTATCTTTCAACACTTCATCAAAATTGCTCTCTTGTCTAGGTCACTAGAGAACTCTTATGTTGTGAAACCCAACAATTCAGCCTGTCTTTATAACTACCTGAGTTGATCTTTTCCTTCTTTGAAACACACTTTCTTCACCTGGTCTCAAGGACAACCTGAGCTTCTGGCTTTCCTCCCACTCCACTGGCTACTCCTCATGAGTCTCTTGTGCCTGTTACTTCTCATCCTCTCAGCCCTTAAGACTGGAGAGCTGTGAGGCTCGGTCCTTCCAACTCTTCTCTATATACGCTTAACTTCCTTCGGAAGCTCGATTCATCTCATTGCTTTGGAGACATGTGTATGCTGTTGCTTCTCACATTTATAACCAGACTTTCCCTCAAACACCAACCTTTTGGGTTTAGTCATTGGGCACATTCTGCCTTGGACCTTTGCAGAACACTCTCTTACAGATTGTTCATTTCTCACTCCCTTGCCTCATTCAGGTCTTGCAGAGTATCACCTTCTCAGTGAGACCTTCTTGGATTATATACTCTCTATGTTCCTTCCCAGCTTTGTTGTTCTCTAATGTTCTTTTATGATCAGACTTGCTTTATATTATACCTGCCTATTTGATAGTTACCTTTACAACTTTTAGAATGTAAACACATGGAGGGCAAGTGTATTTGACTATCGGAACATATAACTCTCAATAAATATTCAATAAATGAATGAATCAAGCAAGAAGTCAGATCTTGGTGGTTTTATTTGAGAATTTAATAGACATTTCAAGTGCATTGTATATAAAATTTTTCTACATGGAATGATCTTGTTGTTATTTACATATTTTCTGCCTGTGGGCATTGCAGCCATAGGAAAGAAACTAAAATGAACTTTTAATCTTTTCTATTCCTGGTCAAGTTACTATCTGTAAAACCATTAAAGGACACATATTATTATATAAATTATCAGTTTACACCTGAAACAAGTCTTTTCCATATTTTTTCTAATAGATGTAGTGAGTCTAGGGAACAGTTTGCCCGTGGTTGGTGTGTCTGTTTTTTCCACAATTTCACGTGGGATTTATTTGAAGTACTTAACAGTCAGAAAGAAAGGAAGGAAAGAAGGCAGGCTTTGCTAAGAATCTTTAAAATGTATCTACAGTCATGCTTTTGGTCAACAACAGATCACATATATTATGGTGGTCCAATAAGATCGTAGTGGAGCAGAAAAATTCCTAATGCCTAGTGACATAGCAGCTGTCATGATTATAGCACAACACACTACTCACGTATTTGTGGTGCTGCTGGTGTAAACAAACCTACTGTGTTGCCAGTTGTACAAAAATATGGCACATATAATTACAGTAGTAGGCTATACCATCTAGACTTGTGTAAGTACACTATGATGTTCACCATCCAAATTTTTTTCTCGTTATATATTTTGATCACTTGTCAAGTAATCAGTAAAGGTATGGAAATATTTAATAACTAAAGCGCTCAGCTCTATAAACAATGAGGAAAGCACTTACTAGCTCCTGCCTAAGAGAACTATACCGGCCCTATTCAAACCTTACATTCGTACACACACACACATACATGCACACGCACACACGGCAGTGTTCTCTCTCATAAACATTCTCTGATTTTCTCTATCTTTCAGGACAGCATTGCTTGGACCCAGATGCTTACATTTTGGATGTATACCATGTCAATCCTCAAGCAGAATGGGTGATCAAACCCCAACCAAGTTTTTGAAATGCACCCAAGATGGCAGCTGTTGCGAATTATATGCCGAGAAAATTCTAAATTATAGGATTAAAAAAAGACTGCTTTTGACATGTTTGTTCCTATAATCCTCTTGGTGTTCCTTGGCCTAAGCGGCGCCTCCCAGCCTTGTCAACGTGAACTGTGCAAGCGGATACAGTTAACCATTGGAGCTGAAACTTTCTCGTGATGGTTTCTTGCTAAGAGTGAAGACGGGAGGTTGTGGTCCTTCCTGAAGAAAGACCAATCTAGAATAAGAACTCTAATCATTTCTAGTACTTTGACCTCACAGCAGAAATGAACTTGGTCCTATGCCTAGAGATAAGAAACACTTCTTTATGTAGCAAATGCTACTACGAAACACAAAGAGGTGGAAAAAGACTTTTTTATACTTATGTTATACACATATATTGACCTTCTTGAGCAAGAATTCCACTCTGCAAAATAATTCAAATCTACTTTCCAAGGGGAATCAGTTTCTAAAGTTACACATAGAATATTCATGCTCTGACTTACTCCTGAATTGGGGAAGGAGGAACTTCAGTTTAAAGGCACTGTTTTGTTATACATGTTGTACTGTAACGTGACAATTAGCATTCTGGCGCAAATGAACATTTCTTTTTCATGGACTGTTGAAAATAGACATTTTTAAAGCTTCTTCCCTTGTGGGTACAGGGCCCCCTAGGCAAGCTTAGTCTGACGAAGGGCATTCTTATGTTTTCATAACCTGTGTGGTCAGAAGTCACAGAGCCTCTATTTTCCTCATCATGATTATGGTGCTCACTGAATAGCTTTCTATGTGCCAGACATTGATTTCTTTTTCTAATCAAACATATCATTTTTTATATTTTACAACTGTGGGTAGTCATTTCTGCAGCTCTGTTCTGAAAACACAGAGTGCCTTTATCCAAGAGTGCTGAAAAATACTGTTATATTCAGATTTCATATTCTGTAAAAGCAGGTTTTGTTTCTGTTCGTCAGTAGTAGTCATGGCCAAGCACTGTGGATTAGCATCGAGCTTTAAGTCAGGTGCACACTTTGTAAGTGGGAAACTGTCTCACTGTCAAGATCCTATGGAGCCCTTTTCCAGACCTGCAAGAATACACAATCCCCCGTGATTCCAACAGCGCAAATCTAAAATGTGCTGAGGGGTCAGGCAGCTTTGCCTTTTATCTCGAGAATGCAGATATAGTCGTTTTAGGGTTAGCTAGAAACGCAGCACAGTGGTCTCATCTGCCCCACAGGCTTTGGATTAGAATCCACAAATTGGTATTTTGATGACTTTATATCAGTTTTAAGGAGATTTAACACGCAAATGACTCTTGCAGTTCAAAGGAGAGACAAAGTTGCTCACAGAGAAAACATTAAATATTACCAAGTCTTAAAATATAATGTGATAATAATTTAAGCCCATATATAGAAGGACAATTTTATATACTGCATTTTTCCTTGATGTCTATAAAAACATTACTTATATACAACTTGTAGGTAATTCTGTTTATGGTCATTAGAATTTTGTTATATTTTTATAGAAAACTCAAATATCTATTCATTTTATTTATTTGAGAATTTTCATTTCCTGAAAATCCACTAGAAAATAAACATGTTCCGTACATTTATATTTACATTTCATTACTTTTCAATATATGGGTAATTGATGGCATGTGAGTTTACATAATGAACTTCAAGAGTCTGAAAAAATGCTTGTATCATTTTTACAATTCAAACAAGAGTAAACATTTCACTTTATGGACATAAGATGGCAGTAATATATGCCTACACGCACAGAAGAATTTCTTCAAATTAGCTACCTTACACTTCTATGAATATATGAAAATAATGATTGATTTATCTCATCGTATTTCTCACCATTTTGAATAAATTTTGTTGTGTTTATATAGAAACTTCATGAATCCATTCATTTTTTATTTAGGAATTTTCATTTATTTTGACTGAAAATACTTTGGAACCTGTATATGAGTCCTAAAGATTTCAAGATTTACTTGACTTGTCATCGGTTCTAAATAAATGGCTAACCGATGACAGGTAAAAGCAGTAAGTTTCTGAATTTCTTAGCCGCTTCTGTGTGCTTTCAGATATCAATGACTTAGCTGAGTCAGTGACTTTAAATTACTCACTTTAATGTAGTCAAGGAAGTGTGACAACTTTCAAATAAGTATATAATATGGAAGGTCCTGTCAATACCAATGTCGTTATCCCATAGTAACCATTATTCTTAGTCTTAGAGTTAACTAACTGATTCCAGAAGAATTGTCAGTAGACACACAAACTATTTTTATGTGGGTAAATCGGTTCTTTTTACTTAAAGAATAAACAAATCTCTAAATTTAACATTCAAAAATGCCTGCCACCTAAGTATTAAAAACTATCTGCCTTATCAAGAGTTGTTTTAAAATAGTTATAGTAATCTGTAAAATTGCATAGTATATTTGCAAGTAAAAGCAGAGTCAGATACTGGGGTTCTAAATTCTATTGTTAATAGCTTCCCACCCCACCTCATCCCAAGTGTTGTTGGTGTATAGTAAGGAAAATAATATCCAGGAAAGTACTAAAGAAAATTAACCTGTTAGGAACACTTACCATAAAAAAGAAGAAACCCTAGAAGTGGCTCATTTTTTCCTCTATTCTGCACAAAGGAATCCCTTTGTTAAACAGCACATTTGGGGATATAATTCTTGGAGTGAATGATCTTCAAGCAAACTGGAATATTAATTTCTTTATAATGTATACACAATATAAACTACCTCACTTGCTTTTCTTGGGGAAAAAAATTGATGGACTTTAACAATTTTTGTTACAAACTGTCCCTAAGTCTTATTAGTTGTCACTTCAGTTAGCTTTCAGTGTACATTTAACAACGTACATTTGATAATGTAAAGTGTTTTTAGCAAAAGCCTTAAAGCCAAAAACACTCTGGAACTGTGGCGTGTGGTGACTCAGAGACTGTGTGTCCTGTAGTTGTCTCGTGTGTTGGGCCGTATTGACATGCAGGTTTTCGGTGCAGGAGTTATTCATCTCTCCTTGCAGGCACTTTCCAACTGCTTTTCCCCTATTGCCCTTGACTAAAAAGTAGGATGAGATAAACATGACCCTTCTTTCTATCGAGTGTATTTCAGCTGTTGTTCACAAATGTAATACATGCCTTAAAGGACTATGTATTATGGGATTGAATAGTTCCTAGTTTCTGACTGGCATTTTCAACACTTTTCCATAAATATGTCATGTAATAAAAAATTATATGACATGTATTAGACTGTTTCAAGCACTTTCAATAATTTTATACACATACCTTAATTTAAAATAACATGCTTTCTCTCAGGCATTTTCCAACTATTTTCTAAAACTGTGTGTTGACTGAAAAAATCATATAACATCATGAGGAATGTCAATGTTTTATGTTGTCTCCCATCTTAAAAGTTAATAATGATTCTTTTTTTAACTTTATTTTATTGTTGACACTATTACAAACGTCCCTATTTCCCCCAAACTTTGCCCACCTCCACCCAGCCCCCGCCCCTCTGACCATCGCCACACGGATGTCTGTATGTCATGCATATATGTTCTCTGGCCAATCCCATCATCTTTCATTGTTAAGTATAATATGGATGTTGCATTTTATTCATAACAATAAAAATAAATAAACTTAAAGCACTGTCATGAGAATTCTTATAACTATTCTTAAATCCACCATGGTGCTAAGGAAAACAGGAGCTTGAGAATTAGAAGGTCTGTGTGTGAGACCTGTAAGTCTGCCACTTACTAGCCAGGTGGTGGGCTTGCACAGAAGCCATATGGCACTGTGGTCATGGTGGATGGTTGTGGGTAGGAGATGGACTGAATAAGCAAACACTATTTCCTCAATGTGTTTGAGTTGGTGCTTTGTCTGTACAAGCTTTTAATAGGTGCTTTAAAATTTTTTTCGATATAGAAAAGACATTTGATGAAATTCAATGCCCATTTTGATTTTTTTAGAAGAGTCAATATTTAACCATTTATCTGTGCAAAAGGCAAGGAAAATAAAAAGATTATAAAAAAATCAAATGGCCTGTGTTTGCATATAATATTGATATAGAAAAGCCTACAGTATCTTCAACTATTAAATAATATCATTTACAAGGTCATGGCATATAAGATTATTATATAAAAAATTATTTTTATTAGCATCAAAGAATTAGAAAATAAAATTTTAACTTCCATTCACTATAGCACCAAGAAAAATTATATTTGAATACATGTAACAAGATGTATGTAAAACATGTATGCTAAAAACTACAAAATATTTTGGGAGAAATTAAAGAATAGCTAAATATGTATATACACCATATTTTTGGATAACAAGAGATGGATGGAAGAGAACTTGCAAGATGTCAGTTCTCCAGAACTCTAGATTCAATGTTGCCCCAATCATAATACCAGTGGGCTTTTTTAGATAGAAATTGACAAATTATAAAATTTATACGGAGATATAAAGAATCTAAAATACCTCAAGTAATTATACAAAAAAAGGACAAAGTTGATTTAGAATGAGTAGTTTCAAGACCTACTGTAAACTTGCGGCTCTTAAGACAGTATGATGCAGAATAGAGATCAACACCTACATCAGTGGGACAAAGTAGAGCGCAGAGCAAAATGGCCATCCCACTCGTGGTTCTTTGATTTTCAGCACAGGTGCCAAAGCAACCCTATGGAAAAAGGAAACTTTCAACAGATTGTACCAGAACAATTAAATATCCATATGGAAAAAAAATAAAAGTTGACCCCCTCACAGTATACACAAAAATTCATTCAAAATGGATCATAAAGCTAATTATAAAAACTAAAATAGTGAAGCCTTCAGAAGAAAAATAAAAGATAAATAGCTTTGTGACTTGGGAATGGGCACTGATTTCTTAAAAACAGAAAGCAATGCTTATAAAAGAAAATAAATAATAAATTAGACTTCAATAAACATTAAAACTGCCTAACCAGGTGGCTAAGTTGTTGGAACATTGTCCCGTACATCTGTGCCACCCCGGTCAGGGCACAGGCCACAGGCAACCAATTGTTTCTCTCTATCTGTCTTTCTCTCTGCCTCTCTCTCTCCCCCTTCCTTTCTCTCTAAAATTAGTAAATATATCCTTGAGTGAGGATTAAAAAGAAAAAAAGAAATAGCAAACCACAGATCCGGAAAAATACGTATTTGTAATTCACATTTGACAAAAGACTGAGATTTAGGATACTAATTAAAAAGGCAACCCAACTCAAAATGGGCATAAGACTTGAACAGACATTTCAGGAAAGGAGATGCACAAACGATCAATGTTTATTAACATCGTGTGCCATTAGAGAAATGAAAATTAAAACCACAACGAGATACCATTACATATGAACCAAAACAGTTAAAATCGACTGATTATTCCAAGTGTGGATGAATCAGAATTTATAATTGTTGATAGGAGCATAAAATGGGAAAGGCCACTTTGGAAAAGTGTTAGCAGTTTCTTATCAAACTAATCACACAACTTCCATATGACACAGCAATTCAAGACCTTTACCCCAAAGGAAATATATTCCCCCAGGAAACACTTGTATAAGGATGTACACAGTAGCTTTATTTATAATATCCCAAAACTGAGAACATCACAGGTATCCATCAATAGGAAAATAAGTAAACTGTGGTGTATGTGTGTGTATATATATATATATATATATATATATATATATATATATATATATATCACATTACTCAGTAGTCAAAAGGAATCAACTGATAATAGGTAACAGCACACATGAATCTCAGAAAGAGCATGCTGAGTGAAAGAAGCCAGACACAGAAGACTACACACTGTCAATTCATTTACATGAACTTCTAGGCTAGGCAATGCTGATAATGATGCAGGGAGGGCAGAACAATGACTGCCTCCGAGGAAGTGGGTATGGAGACCGACTGCAAGTGTCATGAGGAGCTTTTCTGGGGAATGTTCTTTCCTGTGCTGTCTGAGATGAGACTGATGGCCACGTGGGCCTATTGAACACTATGGGACTGGTCTGAATGGAGCTGTGTTCTAGGTATAAAATACACACCAGATTTTGAAGACTTAGTAAGAAAGAAAAAATGTAGAATATCTCATTAGTAATATTTTAGATAATTTACTTAATATACTAGTAAGATAAATTTCTGTGGTTTCAATTTTTTTTTTGTTTTTTTAACTATATTTTATTGATTATGCTGTTACAGTTGTCCCACTTTCCCCTCTTCTTGCCCCCCACCCCCTTACCCCCCCTTTCCCCTCCCTTTAGTTTTGTCCATAGGTCATACACATAAGTCCTTATGCTCCTGCACTTCCTATACTATTCTTAACCTCCCCCTGTCTGTTGTCTACCTCCCATTTATGCTACTTGTTCTGTGCCCCATTCCCACCCTCTCCCCCTACCACTCCCCTGTTGATATTCCTCCATACCTTATATAACTCCCTTTAACATTTCATACAATAAAGGCTGGGTGGTGATGAACTTCTTGAACTTGACCTT
>PVJI01009843.1:0-63335 GCA_004026765.1 Micronycteris hirsuta | reverse complement strand
AAAGCAGGAAGTTGAAGTTGTTGAGCGCCTAATGAGTTTGCCTGAAATTAATGACCATTTATTGCAGACCAGCTCTATTCAGGCACAGTGATGGACGGTTTACATTGTATGACCTTTAATTCAACAATTTTATAAGATTTATTTTTTAAAAATTGTATTTGGGGAGTTCTGGCAAGATGGAGGCGTAGGTGGACACGCCATGCCTCCACACACAACCAAATGAGGAAAAAACAGCAATTTAATTAAACAAAAACAGCCAGATCTGACAGAAAATCAAACTGAGAGGAAGTCCAACAGCCAAGGAGTTAAAGAAGACACATACATCCAGTCTGGTAAGCGGGCGGAGCTGGGCGAGGAGAGAGTGCCTGGTGACTCCACAGCACGGCAAGACTGCGGTTTGTGGAGTGGTACTGGCAACGCTGCAGCACACCGAGACGGGTGTGCCTGACCAAAACTCGGCCAGCGCCCAGCCCACCCGGACCCAGTGGGGCCAAGACTGGTGGACCGGGCAGGTCCTAATTTGCATGCAGACAAACTGGGAGAAAAAGCAGGGCGCAACCCATCAAAGCAGGGAAATAAAACCTCAAACCACCGATTGAAAACACCTGTGGGAGTTGAGGTGGTGTGAGGAACTCCCAGCCTCACAGGAGAGTTCGTTGGGGAGACCCATGGAGGATTGGAACTGTGCGGGCCCACCCACCGACCCCAGAGTGACCTGGGAGCGACCCTGGAGTTAGCGCAGAGGGGCTCAACTTGCTTGTGGGAAGCGGTGTGGGTGTGGAGAGCAGGGCAAGCGCCATTGTTCTTGCAGGTCCTGCCCCCACAGGCTGTGTCACAACACCACCACTGTGAGTTACCCCGCCCTGGTGAACACCTAAGGCTCCACCCCTTAAAGTAACAAGTGCACCAAGGGGGGAAAAAATGGCCCAAATGAAAGAACAGATCAAAGCTCCAGAACTAATTGACCAAGAGATAGACAACCTATCAGATGCACAGTTCAAAACCCTAGTAATCAGGATGCTCCCAGAATTCGACAAAAAATTATCACAATTACTTGAACAAATGAGGAGAGATCTGCAGGGAACCAATAGGGATAAGAAGAAAACTGGGACTCAAATCAATGGAGTGGACCAGCAGAAAGAAAAAAACATCCAACCAGAAAAGAATGAAGAAACAAGAATTCAAAAATTGGAGGAGGGGCTCAGAAACCTCCAGGACATCTGTAAACAGCCCAACATCCGAGTCATAGGGGTGCCAGAAGGGGAAGAGGAAGACCAAGGGATTGAAAACTTATTTGAACAAATAATGATGGAGAACTTCGCCAAGCTGGTGAAGGAAATAGACTTTCGGGAAGTCCAGGAAGCTCAGAGAGTCCCAAAGAAGTTGGACCCAAAGAGGAACACACCAAGACACATCATAATTACATTACCCAAGATTAAAAATAAGGAGAGAATCCTAGAAGCAGCCAGAGAAAAGGAGACAGTTACCTACAAAGGAATTCCCATAAGACTGTCAGCTGATTTCTCAAAAGAGACCTTGCAGGGAAGAAGGGGCTGGAGAGAAGTATTCCAAGTCATGAAAGGCAAGGGCCTACATCCAAGAATACTCTATCCAGCTAAACTCACATTTAGAATGGAAGGGCAGATAAAGTGCTTCTCAGATAAGGTCAAGTTCAAGAAGTTCATCATCACCCAGCCTTTATTGTATAAAATGTTAAAGGGATTTATATAAGGTATGGAGGAATATCAACAGGGGAGTGGTAGGGGGAGAGGGGGGGAAAGGGGCACAGAATAAGTAGCATAAATGGGAGGTAGACAACAGACAGGGGGAGGTTAAGAATAGCATAGGAAATGCAGAAGCAAAAGAACTTATGTGTATGACCTATGAACAAAAACTAAAGGGTGGGGAAAGGGGGGTAAGGGGGTAGAGGGGAAGAAAAGGGGGGAAATGGGACAACTGTAATAGCATAATCAATAAAATATATTCAAAAAAATAAAAAAAAAAACAAACCAAAAAAAATCTTTTTATGGGAGGTAATCCAGAATCTTTTACAAACTGTGTTAAAATCTACCATGTAAATCTTATTAAATTTATTTTATCAACAATAACAGTGTTAATATCAGCAAAGTGCCAAGTGTGGTTCCAAGTTCTTTACTGTACATGAATCAATCTGTTTAACCCTCAGAACAATCCTGTGAGGAAAGAACTACTATTAACCCAATTTATAGATGGGGAAACTGAGGGACTGAGCAGTTTAAGTCTCATGCTCAAGGTTGCAGAGCTAGTTGGAGCTTCCAGGGCTGGGTGGGGAGGGGTAGTGTAGCTTTGATGGGAAACGAGTGGAGAACCAGGAAGGAACAGTGGGACAGAATTCCTGGGTCTGGCGGGGAGCCATGGTGTCCTTCCTCCTCTGTCTGCTCCTCAGTGACCTCCCTTTGCACCGGGGTCAGTGGGGTCCCATCCCTTCCCATGGCTCACATTCAGCGCTGCAGCTGAAAATCCTGTGTTTAGGCCCTGTTCAACACCATAAAAATGTCAGTTAGGTTGATTTAAAAATGCTTCCAGTCTCATTAACAATAAACTGTTAATGCTCATGCAGGCAGCCACGGCTAAGAATAAATAATATGAATATTAAAAGGTTTCTGGCATCATGAATTATCAATAACAAATTATCCCCCACCCTTACTCTCTCTCTCTGCTGCCAAGGATCGCTTCTTCCCTGGACAGGAAGAGTCATTACTGAAAGTCTGAGATTTGGCTTATTCATCTGCTGTGGAGAAGGAATGCCGGCATTGTAGACTCAGACCCCAGGAAGCACCGCTCCTACAACCTCTAGCCTGATGAATTTAAATTGTTAGCAGTTCTGCTTTGGTCCACATAACATGGGCCACAACCCAGCTCAGGACCTGACCTATCCATGTTTGCTGAATGAATAAATGAATTAAGGGTGCGAGCTTACATTTTTACTTCTAAGTCTGGGCTCTGCTACTTCCTAGCCGTGTGATCCTGCCAATTATTTCCCCAATTGTCAGTTTCCTCTTTTGTGAAATGGCATTGGTAATAATAGTAGCTACTTCACAGGTTGCAAAGATTAAGAGAGATGATGCCTGTTCAAACTCCAGGCACGCAGTAAGTGCTCAATGACTATAAGCCGTCATCACCTTCTTCATCATCGTCATTTTAATGATAATTACAACTTTGTAGTGGAGGAACTTAAAGGTTTTCTGGTTCATCCCTTCAAAAGAATATTCTGCCACATTAGGAATGATGTTTGCAAAGACATCTTAATAACAAGGAGAAATGCTTATGACAAGTTTGAAAAAAGCAGGCTGCAGAATTTCATGTGCTTGGTGACTGCAATGATGTTAAAGTAGATAAAAACAGGACAGAGATACATCAAATATTATTGATGATTTTTTTCTAGGTGGCAGAACTATTTTATTTTCTTCTGCACATTTTCTGTAGCTTTTAATTTTTTACAATAAGCATGTCTTGTTTATTATGAGAATTTCTCAATATACACAAAAATAGAGAGACTGGTATAATGAATATCCATAAACTCATCACTTAGATTTAGTGATTGTTGACATTTGCCTATTTGCTTCATTTATTTTCCCTTTTGGGTGAAATATTTTAAAGTTACTGACATCTTGATATTTTATTCCTAAATATTTTAGTATATATTTCTAAAGAAAACCCAATAAGGATATTTTCCTACCTAATCACAACACTATGATCACATCTGAGAAAATTAGGAATAGTTCCTTAATGTTATCTAATACATAGTCTATATGCAAATTTCCCCACTGTCCTTCAAAAAGTTGTTTTGTAACAGATGTGTTTGAACCAGGATATAATTGAGGCAATACATTATTTTAAAGGCAAATACATTACATTTGGTTGTCATGTCTCTTAAATCCTTTAAATTGAGCACAACATAGTCCTGCCTTTTTATCTATCACGTTGGCTTGTCAAACAGACTGTGTCGGTTATTCCATTGAGGGTCCCAACTTCTGTATTTGTCTTTTCTTTGTAGTTGCACTGCTTTTGTTATATGAAAATAGTGATTAAAAAATATTTCCCTCAGTAGTTATTATTTACTCTCCCAACTGTGTAAGTAATAATAATAATTCCAATTTCCATGTGCCAGGCATGGTACTAAGCAGTTTATTTGTAATATCTTATTTAATTGTCACAATAAACCCCTGACATAAATACTCTTTTTATCAATTCCCATTATATAAGTGGTGAAAATGAGGCACATAAGGAGAATAACTTCTAAGGCCCCATCGTTGGGTGGAGCAGTTCTGAAGCTGTAAACTTAACCACTACGCCATATTAAACGAACCAAAGGAGAGGCTGCAAACTAAGAAGGAAGGTAGGGGAAACCAACTCTCTCCGAGGCAATGGAGTGGCGCCTGCAATAATTAAATCTGTTCTGCCAGAGCTTGGAGCTGTTCTGGGCATCTCCAGGGTTTTCTTCTGCTTTCTTTTCTCCCATTCTTAGTAGGCTGGAAGAGCCCCAGGAAACTTGTGCTTTTCCTTCTCTGGGCTTGAGAGTCCCTGGGTCTGCTGTTTTGTAGGCAAGGAGATGTCAGACACAGAAAAGAGCCCACAAGGGAGCCTCCACAGCTGCCAGGGTAAGGGACACATGGATTTCCATTCTTGGGTCTTCATTCATGGGCATTCTGGAAAGATCAGGCAAAGGACACAGTGCATGTTGAGTAAGTGCACTGGAAGGGAAGTTCAGGTACCTGCTTCCTTAGCTAGATTTGCCTCTGCTGTGGACAGGCTGTGTGTTCACTAAGTTCCTAAGTGCACCACCTTGTCCCTCCACCTCGTTTTCCTGACTTCCATCCCAGGGTTTCTTGCAGCCCTCCAATTTGCTGCTTTTCTATCTGGGCAGCATATGATAATGACACATGTTAAAAAACAATGACTCTTACTATTCACTGAGTATGTACTAAGTTCTTCCCTCTGCCAAATGATTCTCACGCATTATCTTAATAGTGACCCAATGAGGAAGTTATTATTTTTCTCATTTTGCATAGTGGAACACTGGAGTTCAGAAAAGTGAAGCAACGTCTAAAGACACACAGCTAGTAAGTCACAGAGCCGGAATTCAAGGCACACTCCTCCATCTTTGGTTTTCTGCTTTTCCGAGAGTGGGGTGGCCATACGCTCCTTTGAGCCAGTGCCTTGCGAAGTCTGTGAGGGGGCCTGAGCAGTCTCGAGAGGGCTGTCATTTCCTGCATCTTGTGGCTATTGTTCTTGGACTTGTGTTATTTACTTAAGAATTTGCAAGGCTGCTTCTTGCTTAAGTGACAAATACTTCTGCAATATAAATCGAAAATTGGCTTTGCTTACCAAGAAGTGGGGAGAGCTCCAGGCATCTCTGGAAAAAATGTTGATGCAAACATGTATGTACAGAAGAGGCCCAGGTTTTCCTCATCAACCCCATGGCAGAGAAAGGGATTTTTGAAGTCTCTCTTGCTAAAGTGGCTTTGATGTTTATCAAGAGAGAGTCTGCCCTGGGGTGGAAAGGGAGGGTTCACTAAGGTGACTTCGAAGGTCACAGAGATGGCAAAGGTCAATCTATTACAAAGTGCCAACTTCTGGTCACCTGTGACAGAACCATCTGAGAGGCTTGTTAAAGATACAGTGTATAAGTTGTCTGTTGCTGTGTAACACAAAGTCCCAAATCTTAGCAGTTTAAAACAACAGCAATTGGTTTGTGAATTAATCTGTAAGTAGAGCAGGGTTCAGCAGTATTGGTTTGCTTTGCTGGGGCAGCTGAGCTGGGGAAAGGAGGATCCACTTTTTTTCTTTTTCATTATTTATTTTTTAATGCTTTAAAAATATTTTAAATTACATTTGACATACAATATTATATTAGTTTCGGGTATGCAATATAGTGATTAGACATTTGTATAACTTATGAAGTGAACAACTCAATAAATCTAGTACCCATCTGACACCATGTAGGGCTATCCAACCTTTGGCATCTCTGCACCACACTGGAAGAGGAATTATCTTGGGCCACACATTAAATACATTGCGATAGGAAATCACAAAAAAAATCTCATAATGTTTAAAGTAAATTTACAATTTTTGTGTTGGGCTGCGTTCACAGACATCCTGGGCTGCAGGTGGCCCACAGACCACAGGTTGGACACCGCTGCAGTTATTGCAATATTGTTGACTATATTCCCTATGCTGTACTTTACATCTCCGTGACATTTTTTTTAACTGGAAATTTGTACATCTTAATCCTTTTCCCTTTTTTATCCCCCACCCCCTCCCATTTGGCAATCATCAGTCTATTCTCTGTACCTATGAGTTTGTTTCTGTTTTGTCTGTTTATTTTCTTTGTTTTTTACATTCCATATATAAATGAAGCTATATGGTATTTGTTTTTCTATGGAAGACTTTATTTCACTTAGCATAATATCTTCTGGGTCCATTTATGTTGTCAAAAATGGCAAGACATCCTTCCTTTTTATGGCTGAGTAATATTTTATTATATATATGTACCACATTTTTATCTCCCATCTCTCAGTGGGCACTTAGGTTGCTTCAGTATCTTAGCTATTGTATATAATGCTGCAATGATCATAGGGGAGCATATATATTTTCTAATTAGTGTTTTTTGATGTCTTTGGATAAATACCTCAAAGTGGGATTGCTAGGTCATAAGATAGTTCTAGTTTTAATTTTCTGAGGAACCCTTATCCTGTTTTCCATAGTGGATGCACCAATTTACAATCCCACCAACTGTGCATGAGGGGTCACTTTTCTTCATACAGGAGGATTCACTTTTGAGATGACTCACCCATGTGGCTGGCAGTTTGGTGTACTTGTTAGAGGAAAATCCTGCCAGGGCCGTGGGCTGTGGGCCTTGGTTCCTCTTCATGTAAGGCTCACCCACGGATGATCAGGCTTTCTCACAGCATGGTGGCTGGGTTCCAAGAGGGAATATCCCAATAGAAATAGGTTGGATTACATCGCATTTTTATGATCTAGCCTCAGAAGTCACTTAGCAACACCTCTGTTATACCATATTAGTCAAGGAAGGAAAAAAGGTCCACCTACTTTCAAGTGTTCATAAACTGAATCTCTTGAGGGTGGTGGCAGTAGTAGTTTCCTGTAGGGAGGTGTCTGGTGTCAGAAAAGAGAGGACGAGGGGAGAGGGACAATAGAGAGAGGCAGACAAGAGAAGGAGGTACATGTCTTACTGTAGAGCCTGATGTTTTTGACACACACACACACACATTACCTTTTGTTCAAAAAATAAATAAAAGGCTGAAGAAGCACCAAAATATATATGGAAAATCTTGGAAGACTTCAAGAAAGATATCAACAGCAACACACTCACTGTAGGGAATTTTAACACCCTATTGTCAACAATGGACAGATCTTCCCCACAAAGAATCAACAAGGATACTGTGGCTCTGAACAATACTCTACATCAAATGGACTTAATTGGTATATACAGAATCTTTAACCCCAAAGAAGCAAGACTTACATTTTTTTAAAATGTACATGGAATTTTTTCAAAAATAGACCACATGGTAGGTCACAAAACAAGCCTCAACAAACTCAAGAAAATTTAAATTGCATCAAGCATCTTCTCAGATCACAATGGCTTGAAATTAGAAACCAACATCAAGGGAAAAACACAAAACCATTCAAATTCATGGAGACTGAACAGCATGCTATTAAACAATAAATAGGTTAACAATGAGATCAAGGAAGAAATCAAAAAGTTTCTGGAAACAAATGAGAATGAACACACAACAGCCCAAAACCTATATGACACACAGCAAAGGCAGTCCTGAGAGAGAAGTTCATAGCAACACAGGTCTACCTAATAAAGATAGAAAAATCTCAAATAAACAACCTAACCCTACATCTACAAGAACTAGAGGAACAATAGCAAACAAAGCTCAGAGCGAGTAGAAGGAAAGAAATAATCGAGATCAGAGCACAATTAAATGACATAGAGACTAAAAGAACAATTCAATAAACCTAGGAGATGGTTCTTTGAAAAGACAAACAAAATAACAAGCCTTTAACTAGACTCATCAAGAAAAAAAGAGAGAGGACCCAAATACACAAAATCAGAAATGAAAGAGGGGAAATTACAACCCATACCACAGAAATACAAAGGATTGTAAGAAATTACTTAAACAACTATATGCCAAGAAATTTGACAACCTAGGTGAAATGGACAAATTTCTAGAAACATATTATCTTCCAAAGTAGAATCAAGAAGAAGCAGAAAGCCTGAATAGACTGATAAAAATTAGTAAAATTGAAGCAGTAATCAAAACACTCTTGGCACACAAAAACCCTCAACTGGACAGCTTCAGAGGCAAATTTTACCAAACATTAAGGGAAAAGCTAACCCCTCTCCTCCCACTATTCCAAAAACTTCAGAAACAGGGATGACTCCCAAACTCTTTTTATGAGGCCAGTATTATCCTAATTCCAAAACTGGGTGAAGACAAAATGAAGAAAGAAAACTAGAAGCCAATATCACTGAGGAACATAGATGTTAAAATTCTCAATAAAATATTGGCAAACTGGATCCAGCAATACATTAAAAAGATCACACACCATGATCAAGTGGGATTTATCCCAGGGATGCAAGGATGGTATAATATTCACAAATCAATAAACCCAATACACCACATAAACAAAATGAGACAAAATCACCTGATCATATCAATAGATGCTAAAAAAAAGTTGATAAAGTACAGCACCCATTTATGATAAAAATGCTCAGCAAAGTGGGAATAGAGGGAGCACACTTCAACATCATAAAAGCCATATACAAGAAACATACAGCCAACATCATACTCAATGGGTAAAGGCTAAAAGCTTTCCCACTAAGATCAGGAATAAGACAAGGATGTCTGCTTTCAGCACTTTTATTCAACATAGTATTGGAAGTTCTAACAACAGTGATCAGACAAGAAAAAGAAATAAAAGGCATCCAAATTGGAATGGAAGAATTAAAACTGTCATTATTTGCAGGCAACATTATGTTGTACATAGAAAACCCTATAGTTTGCACAAAAAATACTTGACCTAATAAGTGAATTTGGCAAAATAGTGAGATATAAAGTCAATATTCAGAAATGGAAGGCATTTTTGTACACCAATAATGAAATATCAGAAACAGAAACTGGGAAATAAAGTCCCATTTACTATAGCAACAAGAAAAATAAAGTACCTAGGAATAAACTTAACCAAGGAGGTAAAAGAGCTGTATTCAGAAAAGTACTGAAGAAGGAAATGAAGAAAGATACAAACAAATGGAAGCATGTACCATGTTCATGGTTTGGAACACTTGATATCATTAAAATGTCTGTATTACCCAAAGCAATCTATAGATTCAACACAATCCCTATTAAAATACCAATGATATATTTCACAGATTTAGAACAAATATTTTAAAAATGTATATGGAACCATAAATGATGCCAAATAGCTGCAGCAATCTTGAGAAAGAAGAACAAAATAGGAGGAATCACAATACCTGATATAAAACTATGCTACAAGTCCATTATAATCAAAACAGTCTGGTATTGGCAAAGCAGTCTGGTATAAGAATAGACACATAGATCAATGGAACAGAATAGAGAGCCCAGAAATAAACTCAAGTCTCTATGGTCAATCAATATTTGACAAAGGGGGCAGAAGCATAAAATGAAATAAAAATAGCCTCTTCAACAAATGATGCTGGGAGATCTGAAATGGTACATGCAAAAAAAAAAAAAATGAGACTAGACCAGCAGCTTACACCATACACAAAAATAAACTCAAGACAGACGAAAGACTTAAACATAAGCCACAACACCACAAAAGTCCTAGAGCAAAACATAGGCAGGAAAATTTCAGATATTCTATGCAGCAATATTTTCACCAAAACATCCACTAGGACAAGGGAAATAAAGGAAAAAATAAATAAATAAGACTACATCAAATTAAAAAACTTCTATATGGATAAAGAAAACATCATCAAAATAAAAAGGGAACCAACAGTATGGGAAAACATATTTGCCAACAATACCTCAGGCAAGGGTTTGATCTCTAAAATATATAAAGAACTCCTATGACTCAATGCCAGGAAGACAAGTAATCCAATTAAAAAATGGGCAAAGGACCTGAACAAACATTTCTCCAAGGAGGACATACAGAGCGCCCATAGGCATAAGAAAGGATGCTCAACATCACTAGCCATCAGAGAGATGCAAATTAAAGCCACAATGAAATACTTCACACTGGTCAGAATGGCCATCATTAAGAAATCAATAAACAACAAGTGCTGGTGGTGATGTGGAGAAAAAGGAACCCTAGTGCACTGTTGATGGGAATGCAGATTGGTGCAGCCATTGTAGAAAACAGCATGGAATTTCCTCAAAAAACTAAAGATGGAACTGCCTGTTGATCCAGTGATTCCACTGCTGGGACTATACCCTAAGAATCCTGAATCAGCAATTCAAAAGAACCTATGCACCCATATGTTCATAGCAGCACTATTTACAATAGCCAAGTGCTGGAAACAGCCTAAGTGCCCATCAGTAAATGAGTGGATCAAAAACTGTGGTACATTTACACAATGCAATTCTACATAGCAGAAAGAAAGAAGGAGCTCCTACCTTTTGTGACAGCATGGGATGGAACTGGAGAGTATTATGTTAAGTGAAATAAGCCAGGCAGTGAAAGACAAGTACCATATGATCTCGCCTATTAGAGGAACCTAGTGAACAAAACAAACAAGTGCGGAAAATAGAACGAGAGGCATGGAAGCAAGGAACAGACTGACAGAGACCAGATCGGAAGAGGTCGGGCAGGTAAGAGAGGAAAGAAGGGGAAGAATCTAGTTAAAGAACGAGTATAAATGACTCATGGACATGGACAACAGGGTGGGGATTGACTGTGGGAGCATCAAGGGGTGGATAAGCAGGGCAGGAAAGAGCAACAGAGGAAAATTGGGGCAACTGTAATAGAACAACAATAACAATAAATAAATAAATAAATGGCTGAGGTGGCAGGGAACCGTGGGTGGATGTGTTCTTGTATGAGCATGGGTGTCTCTGTGCACACACAGTCTTAGGGCAGGCATGGATGACGCAGTTAAAGTGACAACTCCAATGCGAAGCGAAAGACAGGGTGCCTCCATGGCCAAGACAGGGCGTTGGGCTCCAGGATGTCCATGTCCTTGAGCCTCTCAGAGGTATATTCCTTCTGACCCAATCCATCTCTTTAAATGGAAAGAGATCCATCTTTCTGCCAGGGCCTGAGGACCTCTTAGTGAAAGCAGAAATCACAAAAATCCTTCATCTTTTCACTAAGAGCAAAACAAACAAAACTCCAAACAGACCAAAAAAACATTCACAACAACAAAAAATAAAACCCCACACATATATCATTCAACTAAAAAAGCTGTGAAACATAATAATACCTGCTGTTTATTAAAGACACAACACGTGCCAAATGCTTTACTTAATTTAATTCTTACCCAACAGTGATGTTGCGGACAAGGAAACCAAGGCTTGGGAAGTAGAATGAATCACCCGCACTGGCACAGCTAGAGAGGAGTGTGGAGGAGTGTGAAGGTGCAGGAGTGTGGTTCCAGCCACGTCTGTTGGCACCCGGGTCTACTTGTTGAACTTCCATCTTTCCTCCTTGTCCTGTTGCCTGGATTGTTGGGTGACTTTGCCTAATGAAGAGAAATGTTCTTTATGCAACTTGGATCTGACCGCTGGACTTGGCAACACTTTATTTTGTGATGTCCCAGTAAAAATGGAGTTCTTTTTTAAGAACAGTGACTCTCAGAAGGCAGAGCTAGGAATTTTAATTGGGTGAGAAGCAGCAGGGAGTGGTGAAGTGAGTACCAAGTGGGGCGTCAAGAAGCACTCATTCCAGCCCTTACTGGCTGTGCGACCTTGGGCAATAATGCTCATTAATGAGAATACTAGCCTCTACTTATTGATTTCTTATTATGTAGCAGGTACTGTGTCAAGTGACTCGTGTATCATCCGTTTAATCTTCTCAGCAATCCTGTCAAGGAAGGAGGTATGAATATTATCCCCATTTTGTAGATGAGAACATCGAGGCTTCAGGTATGGAGCAACATGCCCAACACCACACAAAGAGGATGTTACCGTCTGGGCAGAGGGGTTCCAGAGTCTGTGTTTTTACCATTGTGCTATAATGTTGATAGAAATATGAATGTAACACAGACACACTGACAGAGGCTAATATTTATTGAACATTTTCCATGTGGCATACAGTATTCCAATCCTTGTATGTAATATATTATTTCATCTACACAATGAATTTATGAAATTGATATTATTATCTGAATTTTTTTCAGATGAATACACTGACTTCTCGTGTTTATTTTTATTTTTTTGGAAGCTGAATATCTTTTTTAAAAAATATATTTTATTGATTATGCTATTACAGTTGTCCCATTTTCCTTCCTTTATTCCGCTCCACCCCACACCCCCACATTCCCTGCTCTTTAGTTTTTGTCCATGGGTCATACACATAAGTTCTTTGGCTTCTACATTTCCTATAGTATTCTTAACCTCCCCTGTCTGTTTTCTACCTACCACTTATGCTACTTATTCTCTGTACTTTTTCCTCCTCTCTCCCCCTCCCCTGTTGATATCCCTCTATGCATTATATAAATCCCTTTAACATTTCATATAATAAAGGCTGGGTGATAATGAATTCCTTGAACTTGACCTTATCTGAGAAGGCTGTGTTGTGACGCTGCCTGTGGGGGTGGGGCCTGAGAGAACTACAGCTTTTGCTCTGCTCTCCGCACTTCCCCTGCTACCCGCAAGAAAGTTGGGTCCTTCTGTGCTGGCTCCAGGGTGGGTGGGCAGGCTTGCTAGTTCCAAGTCTCTGTGGGTCTCCCCAATGAACTCTCCTGTGAGGCTGGGAGTTCCTCCCGCTGCCGCCTCAACCCCCACAGGTGTTTTCAGTTGGTGGTTTGAGGCTTTATTTCCCTGCATTGGTGGGTTGCGTGGTCTGCTCCGCCCCCCAGATTTTTCTCCTGGTTTATCTGCGTGCAAATTAGGGACCACCCGGTCCACCAGTCTTGGCCCTGCTGGGTCTGGGTGGGCCAGCCATGGGTTTCACCAAGTGCGCTGGCCGCGTTTTGGCCAAGTGCACCCGCTGTAGGTCTCTCCGGGCAGCTGCAGCATTGCCAGTACCGCTCCACAAACCACCATCTCGCCCCGCTTACTGATCTGGATGAATGTGTCTTCTTTAACTCCCTGGTTGTCAGACTTCCGCTCAGTTAGATTTTCTGTCAGTTCTGGCTGTTTTGTTTTTTTAAATTGCTGTTTTTCCTCTTTTGGTTGTGCGAGGAGGCATGGTGTGTCTACCTTTGCCTCCATCTTGGTCAGAAGTCTGACTTCTCACGTGTTTAATGAAGGGGTTATCTCCCTTTGCTATGTGGTCCTTTTTTAAGAGCTATTACTTACAGAAAAAAGGGTTAATATAGGCCTGAATGCAAGTCTTGTAGGGTGGGACTGGATTATGATTAAGTCCCTCCCTCTCTCTCCCGGAGAAAAGCTGGGGGAACCGGATTTGCTCAGGGAGGTAGCTGGACTAGTGCTTCACCTGTACCTTCTCTGGAGGCTGGAGCACAGGCCACTCCCTGGGGCTCGCCACGCCTGTCTTCCCTCAGTTTGGGCTGGGCAAACTGCCCCCTTGGCAGAGCGGGCTACAGCCTGAGGCTCCTGGGTCCTGCGCGGCTCGGTGAACTGTGCAAGGGAAGGGAGGCTCTGCCAATGTGTCACCGGCCAGCTCCCCTCTGGGCACCATCTGGGATGCTCTGAGCTGGAAAGGCAGGACCAGGCAATGGCTGCCTACTCTGCCTGTGGGCCTCACTGCCCGGGACACACACCAGGAGCACTCTGCCCTAGGAAGGTGTCACAGTGTCAGGGGACAAAATATCCCAGGGGAACTTCTTCTTTAGGTCCCCAGGGGCCCTATCAGGCAATAATAAGCATTCTGATACCTGACATTTATTAAACCGTTACTATGTCTGGGTGCTTTGTGTATGTTGTCTCATTTAATTTGCTCCATACATACCACCATATTTAAGTACTATTATCCCTGTTTTATAGGTGAGGAAACAGAGACACAGAGAGGCTAAGGGACCTGCCCATGCAGCTGATAAGTTTCAGAACTGGGATTCGGATTCTACTTTTAAATCTTGGCTGACTCATGAGTGCTGGACTCTAATCTTTTCTCAGTCTCTTACTGGCAAGTAATTCTCTTCAGTCCCCTGCTCTTCATAGGTCTTCAGTTTCCTCTTCTGTACAATGTAGGGATGGACCATATTTTCAAAATGTGTTCATCAGAGCCCCAGAGTTCTGTCAGGAGCTATGATGGAGGTGAGGGTGGAGTTAGGGAAGGGGTGAGGATACACTGAGGATAAGCATTAGAACCCGAACCTCTTACCTCGTTTTTAACCTGAGATGAAAATGCCACTTTTCACTGCTTCCCATATTAGGGTTATGTGTGAGAGCTGGCTTACAGAAGGGGTTCTGCTACTTAAAATAAGTCTGAACAGTAGCAGTTGCTGATCTTACATTCTTGTACCATAAGAGAGCAGGAAAATGGGGCTTGGAGAGGATAAGGTGACCTATGTTAAGAGGCTCAGCTAATTAGTGACTTGAGCAGATTACATACAAGTTCAAAGTGCAGGTTCTGCAGTTAGATACAAATGGGTTCAAGTCTTAGCCTTGCCTATTACTAGTGGTGTCCTCGGGCAGGGTCAGCTCTCCATTTCTAGACATCCCTCTTTTTCTACCACTGAGTGCTCCAGTGGGGTAGTTGATGCCCTGAATTATTTCTCTGATGGAATAACTCAGAAACTGGGTCATATTTCCTTTCCCTCTTTACCCCCAACCCTAACTCCTAACCCAAAGGGCACAGGACACACAAATGCCTTTGGACCTGCTCAATTATGATACAGATACCAAAGGTACCTAAGGGTTGTCTTCTCCCTGCCTTCCAACCCAGGAATAGCAAGAAATAGTGACTTTTTATCTGGCAACCTGTAGCGCTGGAATTTATGCCCAGAAGAGTCTAGATTCATGAATAGGGCAGAGCTGTGCTTGTGACAAGAAGACATGAATAAGAGACAGTGTCTGACCATTAGTATCTATCTGACCTTCAGCACCTTCCTTCTCGGCTTCAGTGACCTCATCTTTAAGGAACAGTGTTGTTGAATCACTGGTGCCCATGGGCACTGCAGCTTTGAGATGGTGTGCTGCAATGATCCCAGGCACCAGGACATATGACCTCTTTCTTTGGCATCCAAACGGCCTGAGAAGTCTTCTTCCTAAGCAACTTATGAATCAGAGCTATAATTGGCCAAGTCTCCCTCTTTATCTGTGGGGTGAATGATGAGGCTTTTGAGTACTCTTGGTCTTGGGAAATTGGCCTCAACTGGTCTTAACTGGTCTGGCTTCAGGGCTTTCAAAGCACTGTCTTGAAAAACTGTTCTGACCCATCCACAGAGAGTGAGAAAGCTTCAGGTCATGTCAGTGAATCTTCACAGTAAAGTCAGAGACTGTAAGGGAAGAGATTTCCTGGAGAGGCTCCTGCCCTCCTCTGGGCATGGAAGCTGCCCTATATCAGTGAGTGTGAGAAAGAGCACCCTTTGTGCCCCCTCAGGGTCTAGCAATGTGACCCTGTGGGTATTGCAGGGGCTCCTCCTTGTTCCTCCTCTTAGAGAGGGAGTTGCTGCTTTGGTTGATTAGAGTCCAGAGCACTCATGGAGCCACATTTCCTAGTGGGCAGGGTTAATTGGCTTTCTTCTCTCTGAAGTCCAAGCAGTAAAATGTTCAGGCTGATTTCAACATGGAGGCCATCTCTCTCCCTCTGTCCCTTCCCTTCAGTCTCACTTTGGTGCCTTCACACTTTGGTGCCTTCACTTGATCCATGCCTTTCTGGTTTGTTAGTGTGGTCAGCGCTCCACTCACATCTCCTTGGCTCACCATGTCTACGGCATCATTGTAGAAAATCCGTGGGCACCTGATGGCTTCCTGCATTTCTCTGTGTACAGAGTAGGCTGGAAAAGTGGGGAGTTAATGTCCCAGGAATGACCTTGCCATCCTCCTCCCTTGCCATCAAGTCAGATAATTTTGAGGTATATTCTACATAGTCTCTTGGCCCGCTTCGACTGGATTGGGATTTTTAGTTGCTCCCAGTGGCCACCCTTCCATTAACATGGATTTTATTGGCTTTCTTCCTTCCCACTTCCTCCTGTGTTTCCTAAATAACCTCTCAGGTTCTTAGATTCTTAACTCAGGGTCTACTTGTCATATTGTAAGTTTTAAGAAGAAATATATATTTGGTCTTTCCCTCTGTTTCTAGCATAGAGCTCCTAAAACCTTTGGAATTTCCTAAACCTTGAGAGCATAAAGTTGTCTTTTGTTATGTTAATGAGGTGACTTTTGGGGAGCAGCTAAGGACTAAGAACAGGGTTTGGTTGCCTGCCAGTGGGCCAGTGATTAGAGGGTTGGAACTTTCAGTTACTCCCCTGGACCTGCAGGGAGGAGAGAGGAGCTGGAGATTGAGTTCAATCAACAATGGCCAAGGATTTGATCAGCCATGGCTATGTAATGAAACCTGTATAAAAAAACAAAAAGATGAGGTTTGGAGAGCCTCTGGATGGGTGAATATGTGGAGAGTTGGGGAGAGTGGAGAGTGGTGCTTCAGGCGAGGGCATGGAAACCCCGTACCCTTTCCTCATACCTTGCCCTCTGCATTGCTTTGATTCATATTCTTTATTATCCATTGTAATAAATCAGTAGTCTAGTAAGTAAACTGGTTCCCTGAGTTCCATGAACTGTTCTAGCAAATTAATTGAACACAAGGAGGGGGTAGTGGGAATCTTTGATTTAGAACCAGCCGGCCAGAAGCACAGGTAACAATCTGGATTTCCGGTTGGCATCTGAAGTGGAAGCAGCCTTGTGAAATTGAACCTTTAACCTGTGGAATCTGATATTGTCTCCAGGTAGATAGTGTCAGAATTGAGTTGAATTTTGGGACACCCAGCTGGTGTTCAAGAATTGCTTGTCGGTGCGCAACCCCTTTCCCCACCCCCTTTCTACCCCTGACATGTTGGATATGAGTGCAGAAATTTTACTGTTCTTGGAGGGACCCACACTAAGAAGTATCCTGCACAACCTTCACTACAATGCTGTGGGTGCCGGAGGCAGGGTGATTTTATTCCCATTTTACTAATGAAGAAACTGAGGCCTGGAGAGATCAATGACTTTTCCCAAAGTGGTAGAATGTAGACTCCTGACTCCCAATTTGCTGTTCTGTTCTCAATGGTATGCCTTGGTGCTTCCTAGGTTCCTGTCTAGTATAAGGGAGGAAACTGGGTTGCATTAGGTAAAGACCAACAATGAACATAATCTTTTGTTGCTATCTTCATTTTAGTTTTCAAGCCTAGTAGTGGATTTGTTTAGAAAAAACCTCGCCCTTTGATCAAAACTATTGATATCTGAATAGGTCCTGGAAGCAGGAAGGGATTTGTGGCCTTTTGGATAAGTTATTATGGAAGGATTAACTAGTGCCTTTGTTAATCCAAGGGTCTAGACCTTCAAGAAAGTCACAGAATCATAGAATGTCAAATGCGGAGGACAGCTTTGAGGTCATCTTGGCTAGACTAAACCTTTCTTTTACAAATGGGAAAACTGAGGTCTAAGGAGGAAAAAGTCCTCAAGGTCATCAGGTAACATGGAAATTAGAATCTGAGATAAAGTAAAGGAAATATAGGCAATCAGAGTCAGATGGTGCTAAAATCAGGAATCTATGAGAACTTGTTAAGTCAGGTGTGGCAAATTAGAGCCAATCAATGGATGAGGCTACCTAGACCACCTACAACTGAGCAAGGTTGTGAAGTTCTATTTAAACTTTGAGAGAAATAATTCAAGAATTGGTTAGTGATGTCTGCCCTGGCACAGGACAGGTGCGTCCTGCTTATCTGCCACTACATTAAAGACAAGCTCAAGAAAGCTGGGACCAAGGTTAGCCCAAGAGTTGGAACCCGCAGGCTGGAATTTGGAGGGATGGTGAAGGTAGATCAGCACTGAAAAACAATGCCTAAGGTGGTGGCTAGACTGGCATTCAGGTTACTCGGCCATCCTAAATTACTGTTTTTTTTTTCCTCTACCCTTCTTCCAGGATTCTATCACACTGCCTTGGAATCCCAATAACCTTGTAGAATACAAATACATCAACTTTACACAGCAGACACTCAAAGCAAAAATTCTGGATCCTGTTTCAAATTTTGCCTTTAGCCTTTTGCCTCACAGTACTAAAGTTCATTAGTCCCACTTGAGTCTTACATTCCACCCACCCCCCCATATGCAAAATAAAGGGCTAGGTCAGAAATTCTCAACAAAGCATAAAAGAAACAATAGCTCTGTGGCATGGTGGCAGCTATTATGTGAAATAAAATACGGTTCCATGATGAATTTCTTTTGGAATGTTGCTGGATTATTATGAAAACATTTTTAAACTGCTGTTCATTTTTAAACTTGTATTTTTAAAATGCAAATCATTTTACTTAAAGTGATTTGGATAGGCACAGTTCCCTAAACTTCCTTGAAAATAGAAAATATGCCATACAGGATGGTCTCTAAGAGTTTTGCAGCTTCAAAATACTATAATTCTCCTTTCAGAATAGACATGTAAAGAGAAACATGATCAATGATTGGTTCATCTCTCCTACGAACATGATATGGTGTTTTTAACCAGTGTTTAAGTGGCTTAAAGCAAGTGGCAACTATGGAATTTCTTTCCTTAGAAGAGCATTAAAGATAAATCAATTGGTTTGCAAACAGCTGAAACAATTTGTTTCTTAAGAGCAGACCAGGCTGTTTCAGTTACTTTAATAATGTAACTGGTGATAAAACCAATTGGCAAAATTGCAGAACAGTGTTGACTAAGGGGCTTTTTTTTTTTTTTTAAGTCTTTGTCAGCATAGCTGCTATGGTTTTCCATCTGAAAGTCTTGAGTAGCAAAATCCTGCTCAGCATCCTAAGCTGTGTGGTGAATTTAGCTTTGCAGCCCAGCAGAGGGTGAAGTTTTCATGATAACATAAACAATGGTTCTCCACAATGGGGAGATGTCCTGCCTAGAGCAACTCTAGCTGCCCATGTCTGTCTTCCTTCCTTCTCAATTCAAAAGAGGTCATACCTTGTTTGATCTTTCCTTGGACAAGTCTGGTCACAAATAACTTTAAACTCTTCATAACAATAGTTTTCATCAAAGACTATCTCAGGGTCAGCATTGGTATACAAGGATGAATGTGCAATGACTATTAACCAGAGCATCATCAGAATGGTCTATGGAATTAAAACAAATAAATACACTTGGCCCCACTGGAGATTTTGATGGAGAAGATTTAAAGTAGGTGCAGGAATCTGTATTTTTAAAATCTTCACAGATACAACCCACATGTCCATCAATAGAAGACTGAGTACACAAAATGTGTTTTAGTCATACGATGGAAAGCTACTCAGCAATAAAAAAGAAAAAGCTGTTGTTACTCGCAGCAACATGGATGAATCTCCCAGACACTAGGTTAAGTGAGAAAAGCTATCACCAAAAAATTTATACTATGCTAGTATAGGGTATTAGAAACCAAAATTGTGGTTTCTCCTGGGGGGTTGGTTGGTGAGAAGAGTTACGAAGGGACGCAAGTGTACTTTCTGGGAGTGATGAAAGTATTCTATACATTACAGTGGGTGAGGGTCTACACTGATGCATATAATTTCAAAACTTGAACTGAATCCTTAAGAGAAGTGAATTTCATTGTATATAATTTATACCTCATTTAAATACAACAGCCTAACTTTCCTGTAACTGCGCAAATTAGGGCTCTGTACCTGTGCCAAAGTCTAAGAAACGATCATCTCCACACAAGAGAAGGGCCTAACCCAGCTCAGCCCAATTGCAGCCTCAAGAAAGGGAATTCTTCCCTATTCTCTGCTTTATATCACACACCCCTCCATTTTCATGTACCTTCCACAATTCTCTCATCCTTTCTCTGTCTTTTGGATAATAAAACTCTAGAGAACTCAACATACAACAACTAGCCTAATAATAAACCCGTAGGTGTCCAGGAACTGTGCTCCTTTTCTGTCTCCATTTCAGTAGCCACAGCTACATTCTTGGAAGGAGATCCTTGAAGAGACATCATATTCATTGAGCACCTACTATGTGCTAGACCTTGTTGGCTCCCTTATCAAGGCTATGTCGTTTTCTTTTCAAAATAACCCTGAGAAATAGATTTTTTAACTATCCTTCCCATTTTCCAGATTTGCAATAAAAAAGGGAAGATAAACTACTGGCCCAAAGGTGATAGTGGGCTGATAAGTGGAGGATGCAGGGTTAGCACAGTGACTGTACCTCTTATAATTTAAGGCCTCTTTCCTTCCACGGCCTGAGGAGAGAAAAGCAGAGATGGGCATTGGAAGGAGAGATACAGTTGAGTGTAAAACGGGTGGTGTTCCTCACTTGACAATGTTTTTCACTTCCATTCCCCAGAATTCAAGCTAGTCACCCCCCGCCCCCCACCCCCACACCAAGAGAGCCCCATGCTCTCTGAATCGCCTGTGCTGGGAGCTTAGAAGTAGCAGCTTCGGGGCGACTTTCATTTGGTATAACTTAGAAAGCAAGAAGGAAGCGAGTGGGGAATGTAAAGGTGCATTTACTTTTAGGATTCTGGCTGTCTGAGAACAGAGAAGTGGCTTCCTCTACAGGAGTGGCAAGGCATAGGGAGAAGTATTGGAACAGAATGTGTGTGCGTGTGCGTGTGTGTGTGTCAGCACGTTTGTGCGTGGAGGGGGGAATTGCTGTACTCAGCGCGAGGCACTTGGGGAGGAGGAAACTGTAGCGGAGCTCTGAATAATTGATTCTTCAGCCGCACTAGACGCCCGGGAGCGGGCTGAGCGTGGTTTCAGCACCACGGAGAGCGGCGCGCCGCAGCAGGCGCCTCCGCGGTCAGCCAGCCACCTATTCTGGCCTTGTCGCCACCGTGCGCTCGGGAGAGCTGGTGGCCGCGCACCGGCGCCAAGGGACTGCGGGGTCTGCCTCGGAGGACCTCTGGGGAGAGCGGCTGAGGGCGGGAGACGCCTTCGCTCGCCAAAGCTCCAAGCCTGTACAGCTTTCGCGGGGGCTGCTGCGTCTCACCGACTGGGAACAAGTCCCGAAGTTGGCGTGGGGGCGCCCCTGCCTTCCTCCTCCTCTTCTTCCGAGGCGACCGCAGCAGAAGCACGCTCTGGGAGCCCGGCTTTCCCAGTGCTGTGAACCAGGATGGTCAGGTGCTCTTGGGACTCCCGCCGCGACGTGGGGATCTGAGCGCCCGGCGCGGAGCTGGCCCCGCAGCGAAGGGCTAGGAGGGAGCTGTTTTCCCCCTGCCCACGCCTCTCTAGGCCAGGGACCGCGGGGATCCCCGGCTACAGGCACGCGCGCGCTCCCACACTCACTCTCACACACACTCGCCCTCACACACATCAGCCTGGAGCCTGGGCTGCGGAGAGGTCTCTCGGGCGCGCTCAGAGTACAGGGCAGCTGCTGTCAGGAGTGGGGCAGGAAGCCAAGCGCCGGCTCTCTGAGGGAGGCTCCGGGGGCTTAGCCGGAGTATGGGGCCGGTTGAGCGCTGAGAGTCACGGCCGCAGCCATCAGCCCTGGAGATGACCAGGAGCGGCCACTGCTGAGAACTATGTGGAGAGAGGCTGCGGTGAGTGCTGGAGCGGGACTCGGGGCCTGGGCGACCCCTTTGGGAAGAGGGCGGTGGAAGGCCTGGTGCAAAGGAGCAGCAGGACCGCAAGAGAGTAGTTGGGAATGATCGCACCTCCCTCGGGGATCCGGGACCTCGGGACCTCGAGTCCTTCCCTCCCCCTCTTATCCTGCCGGCTCATCCCAAACTCAGCCAGCCCCCACTCCTTATCCCCCCACCCCCATTCTCTCTTCTTTCTCTCCCTACCCCCCTCACTCAGCAGCTCCTGGACGCACAACTCCCAGCAGCCGGCGCTGGGGAGGTGGTAGGGGGTGAGGGTGGAGGTGCCCAGTTAGCTTCTCGTGGGTGGCCAAACTGGGGCTCTGGTTCTCCTCTGCGCTCTGGAGCGGAGCTCTCCATTATCAGCCACAGGGTCTGAGGAACCGGTCTGGGGGCGTCTCAGACACGGACCTCCAGCTCTCACTCCCGGGTCGAGCCCCCTGTGTGCACAGAGGAGCTGTGAGCATTGCAGATTGCAGCCTGCCCACCCCACCAACCCCCCGTCCAGATCCCCGTGGGCTGACTCTGCCTCCCCATCTCTTCGCCCGCCCCCCCAGAGCCCTGCTGCAGAGCCTCCGGCTTGGATAGCCGCCCCCCGTGGGGGCGATGCGGACAGCGCGGGACAGCCAGTGGAGCGAGCGGGGGCCGCAGCATGCGGGAACCCGGTAAACCCGGTGGCTGCTGAGGCGGCCGAGATGCTTGTGCGCGCAGCGCGCCCCACTGCATCCTCGACCTTCTCAGGCTACAGGTACGTCCCAGCGGGAGACCTGGGTTTGGCGGGATGGGTAGGCGGAAGACTCAACCCCAGCGAGAGCGGGAGAAGGATCTAGGGAGAGAGGGAGAGAAAGCGGGAGAGGGAGCATCGGTAGCCAGGCGAGGGAGGAACACCAGGGGGCGCTACGGCACCGCAGTGCTCGCAGCGCAGCAGCGCTGAGGTAAGTGCGAGTTCGCCCCAACTTCCCCTAGCGCTGGCAGCGCCCAGCCCGAGAGGCGCGCGCCTGTGCACGCGTGCGCGACTGTGCTGGTATTTGCAGGCACGCGCCTCTGTGCACTTGGCGCGGTGCATACATGTGCACCGCCTGAGCACATGTGCAGACTCCGGATAACCGTGGGCACCGCTAGAGAGGCCTGCGGGTGTGCGCAGAAATGCGCGCGTGCCTGTGAGCGTGTGCAGGCAGCCCCACTGCCCACGTGCACCTAAGACTTGGTAACAGGACTGGAAGTGGAAAGCCTGGGGAGGCGCTGTACAGTTCACGTCGGTTGGAGAGCTTCTTGGGAGCCTACCTTTAGCCCCACGCATGTTTTTTTTTGCCAGTTCCCACACGCCGGCCCATGGGGGGACGCGCCTCCTTTCCAGAATTCTGCATTGCACACGGCGCGCGTGAGAGAGGATGTGTGTGTGTATGCACGCGTGTAGGGGGCGGGTCCTAGGGCCGCTTGCTTCAGGGCCCCTCCGCATGAGGAGGGGCGGGCCCTAAGTTGCCCCAGGCGCCACAGAGCCTGGGGCACACAAGCGAGAGTCCTCACTCCCTTGCTTTTGGGGTGCACCCTACAGGAGAGGAGCGGGGTCTGCAGTGGGTGCCGCAAGTAGCCAGGTCTGTGTTGCGTCCCGCGAGTTCGCAGGGGGCGGGGTCAGTCAATTCGCCCCAGTGCCAGGGCAGGGTTGCCTTGTGGCTTTGCCGCCTCCGCACGCAGGGGCTGGTCTGTAGTTCGTTTCTTGTGAGCAAGGGGCGGGGTTGGTAACTTGGTCCGCTCCTTCCGGCGTGGGAGAGGAGTGGGTGGAAGGTTTGCTCTGCGCACCTACGTTCGGGGGCTGTGGTCCGCAGCTAACTTGGTGGATGCGGTGGGAGGTGTGGGCGGAGTCGGGCACTGAGAAGAAGCTGCAGATAGGGGATGAGAAGGAGCGTGGATGCGAAGATGTATTTATGGCCAGGGATGGAGAATTAGCTCGACTTGGAGTTGTGGATGGAGTTAGAGATGGGTCTAGGGACGTGGATGGCGTCGGGGATCGGGAATAGACTAGGCGACTCTGGCAGCTTGCACTGCGGGTTGGCTCTCTACCTGGCTAGTGGAGCAAGGGGCAGGGTCAGCAATCTGTTTCGTCTGGAACCCTTGCTCAACTCGGTCCTGACTCTCCCTCCCCACCTTGCAGGGACCATAAGTGGCGACTATGGGCAGACTGGGCTATTGGACCCTGCTGGTGCTGCCGGCACTTCTGGTCTGGCGCGGTCCCGCGCAGGGCGCGGCGACGGAGAAGGGTCCCCCGGCGCTGAACATCGCGGTGCTGCTGGGTCACAGCCACGACGTGACAGAGCGTGAACTGAGAAACCTGTGGGGCCCGGAGCAGGCAGCTGGGCTGCCCCTAGACGTGAATGTGGTAGCACTGCTGATGAACCGCACTGATCCCAAGAGCCTCATCACACATGTGTGCGACCTTATGTCCGGGGCGCGCATCCACGGCCTCGTGTTTGGGGATGACACCGACCAGGAGGCCGTGGCCCAGATGCTGGATTTTATCTCCTCACAGACTTTCGTCCCCATCCTGGGCATCCACGGGGGAGCATCCATGATCATGGCTGACAAGGTAAGGCCAGGAGGTGATGGGCTGCCAGGACTGTGGAATGTGCCAGTCATAGGGCAGCCACCAACGGTCTTCCGGAGCCCCTGGGATCTATCTTGCCGTGAAAAAGGGTCGTGGCCACCGACCCTGGTGAGAACCAGGTCCTGCCACTCCAACTCAGAAATGAGTGGAAATTCTTTTTGCCTTGAGTCTGAAAGTGGGGTGCTTCGAAGCACCTTGGGCATGTCAGGAAGAACTCGGAAAACACAAAAGCATGATAAAGTGGTGCAATGCTTGGAGATTTCCAAGTAGTGTATAAGATGCCAGCGTGGGGCCACTTGAAACAGCATGGCTTACATTCTTATATCAATTTTGCCAGGCTGTTTTGTGGAAAGTGTCTATTTTTCCTTCTTGTGGTGACTAAAACCATTTCAACAAAGATTAAATGTGGGTATGTTGTGGAACAAAACGCAGAGGTTTTAGTTAAAGCACGAAAGAACAGTGGAATGTCATGCTTCTCCAGCCGCAAGAAGGCTAGAGGCTGCAAGAGAGCGCTCCTCCAGGGGCATGGGTGTGAGTGGAGAGGACAGCTGACAGTAGACCCAGAGCGTGGAGGGCCTGACGCTTTCCGCATCTTCCTGGGGTGGAGCTGGCTGGGTTTCCAAGGCCCATAGTTGGAAGCATTGGCATCCAAGGGTGGGCTGTGGTACTGAAGTTTGAGAGTGTCAGAATGAAGGAAGGTGTGTCCAAATTTCATTCAGCTTAGAATGAGAGGGAGGGTCTTTCTGTGGACCAGATGAGAGGGTTGGTTGAGAGAAGAGGGTAGAGATACTTGAAGATTTGAGTGAGGCGTTATGAGGGACTGATTTGAGAATTGTGCCGAAGTGGAAGGACAAAAGACAGTCAGAAGGACAGAGAAAGAAGCAAAGACAGGAGTGAGAAAAAAAGGGAAGGATTAGAGTTGTGGGGGCACTGTACCTCTATCTAAGCCCCAGCAAGGGATTGCGTGTCAGGAAGGGAGGAAATGGTAAGTGTACCTGTGTGCCATGGTCTCCAACCCTGAGCGAGACCTTCTTGGAGCACATTCCTCAGGTAGCAGGAGATATCCTACTGGAGCAAGCAGAGATTTGTCATAGCACTTTCCTTCTGATGCTCTCAAAGCACTTTTATATTCATCAAATCAGATTCTGTCTCTGCCTCAGCAATTCCCACCAGCTCCTTTGGGAACTGTATTAATTCTTTCAGGTCTCCTGGGCTGCAGTATGTTCAGCGAAAGTACACAACTGATGTACTATCTTATTAAACATTCATTTTAAAGGTTTGTGGCCTAGAAAAATTCCTTATGTGTGGTTGAGCATTTTCCCAGTCAACTCTCAGCTTTGGGATTCCTTTCTGGGATGAAAAAAGTAGGGAACCTCTATACCCTGCCACCAACGTATGGGCCACTTCAGAACTGGAAAGGGTCTTAGAGTTTACAAGAGCATCTGTAACTTGCAGATGAGGTGACTGAGGCATAGGGCAGTTAAAGACTTGGCCAAGACCACACAGTGGGTGATGGATCTAGATTTCTGGGTTTTTTTTTTTTTTTTTTTTTTTGGTCCCAAGCTCTGATCTCAAGCCTATCCTTTAACTTTGTTATCCCATCTTCAGGAGGGTCAAGGATTTTCATTTTATGGGAGGTCCTGAGCCATGGAAAGGTGCAGTCAATCAGAGCCTAGAGATTTTGTGCATCAGGTGACCGGCTGGAGTGACAGCCTTCCCGTGAAGTTATTAGGAAGGAGAACAGTGGTTTCCAGCAGAGATTTGGAGTGTGATTTTGAGATCTGAATATTATCATCAATCCCTCCTCCCCCGAAGTTCCGACTGAAGGAGTAACCACAGAAAACAGTGGCCATGTTGAAAGTGAAATTCTGGGTTTTGTAGGGCCCAGCGCTATCAGTGGAAAATCTGGTAAAAGCTGAATTGAAGCAGGTGGCTTGAAACTCAGGCTGGGAGGTCTGAGCTGGCAGCTGTATGGCTCTGGCTGTCTCCTAATTTATGCATCTGAATGAAGGCAAAGCAGCAGGAACAGAGAATGGGCTCATAGCTGAGTACCCCATTGATATGCAGGGACCCTCCCGCTGTGACAGTCAGGTTCTGACCTACTGCCAGCAGCTGCTTCTCTCTTGAACAGGGTATTAGAAAGGGAATTTTGAGAAGTACGAGGGATATGGGTGGAAGCATCCTCCTCTCCTATGGAATGTAACTGCCTTCTGGGGCTTGGACAAGAGTGTGACCCCACTTACAAGTGAAGAAGAAAAGGGAATCAGGAAATGGCAAGAGGGAGACGAGAAAGCACATTTTCCTAGAAGTCAAGATTAGAGAGAGACTTAAGAGGGGATGGACAGGAGAGGAATGATGGGTTCAATGGATCAACAATGGTGAAGGAAACTGGATATTCCTCATTGTTAGGGCTTTCTAAGTTGGTCTTGATAGCAGGGAATCAAATAAGTCAGTGGTGATAATGTTGGGGTGTATGTTGGGCCCCATGTGTGGGATATGCAGGTGATGTTGAGTGAAGTTGGGTTAAAGGGTGGTATTTTGGAAACCCTGGATGTGTTAAAAAAAAGGAAAGAGGTTGTCTGAGACAGGAATAGCCCTTCTTTCCATTAGTAACAGATCAAGGGACTTTGCCACCTGTTTCTTTTGGAGTTGAATGCTGAAGACAGTTTCTTTGGCTCTGAAGAAACAGTCATGGGATATTGCCTAAAATTCCACCTTGCTTGGTTGGGTGTGCCAGTGGTGTTATGGTCACAAAGTCTGCATCTCCCCAAACTGACAAGGCTTCTCTGTCTTCCCCAAGGTGATGTCCACTTGGTAAAGCCCAGAACATACCGGTGTTTTTGCTTCAAAATTGGTAACATGATAGTGCCCCCATAAATAATAATCGTACTTAATTTGACTATCAGTTAATTGAATACTCTTCCCCAGTATTTTTATTTCTCTCTCAATCTACTTGGCCCTTAGAAAAAAAGAACAAAGTTTTATAGTAATTGAAATGTGTCAATTGACAGATATTTTTTGTGGTGTTAATTTAATTTACAATGAAGATATTAATTTTTGCTCCTATCAGTGGGTGGTCTTGATATACAATTAAGTTAGAAGTGGAAATAATGCTTGAGGTAGATAAGTTCTAACCACATTTTAGTTTGGCCATTTTGATCTCTTTTAAATGGAATACACGCTTGTTGCAGTAACAGCCCCTACTAAATCATGCGTATGCACTAGACTTTCACATTTCTGCTCAGTGTTCTCACCTCCTTCCTTATTTCTAACTGCTCCATAGAGGCAAGTACAAGGCTTAGATTTTAATTACATTTATCCATGTGGGTTAATGCTATACATGCCTTATCTACTCTACTAGAGTGTAAGTTCCTTGAGGACAGGTTTCTTTTTTAAGTGTATCTGAAATAACAAATACTACTTCTCCACAGACAGTTTATAGAAATATTTTTTTCATTGTAGAGCTCCTAGAAAGTACATTAAAGTTTAGAGAAGAAAATAAAAATCTCCCTGTAAATCCTACCATCAGGAGTAAACACTGTTGACACTTGGGTCTATTTTCTTTCAAGAGCTATTTATTTAGTTATAAATTCAGGATTATACTGTCTGTGTGGTTATCTTTATTGTACTTTGCACTCTGTGGCTTTCTTAGTCAGAAGATCCAGTTTTTGCTTTAGTTCTGGAAAAATCTCAGCCATTATCTGTTGGATGCTTCCTCTCCAACATTCTATTCATATGTAGTTTCTTCATCAATTCTCCATGTATCCAAATTTAAACATTCCCCTCGCCCCGCTAGTTCTCTATTTCTCTGTGCTATGTTTGGGAAGTTTTCCTCAGTTCTGTACTCCAGTTAACCAGCTCTTCTCATTTGCATCTGGTCTATTATTTTGCCTCTCTCTTAAGTTTTTTTTAATTTCTTTTTCAATCTCACCCAAGGACATGATTATTGATTTCAGAGAGAAAAGAAGGAAGGGAGAGAAACATTGATGTGAGAGAGAAACCTGCAACCTAGGTATGTGCCTCAACCTGGAATCAAACCCACAGCCTTTAGGCTTAAGGGATGATGTTCCAACCAACTGAGCCACATTGGCCAGGGCTGTCTGTTAAGTTTTTAACCTCAACAGTGGTTCATTTTATTCTGAGATAAATAACTCATACCTTTTCCATACCTTCCTGCTTCTTGTTTTCTTAAAAACTCTTCTTACCTTGTGGATGTAAATCTCTTCTCTTTTTCTAGCATCTTTGTTTCTTCAGGTATGAATTCTTCTATTTTGTGAGTCTGATGATTGGATATCCTCATACATTCTCTAATTTTTGTTTGTAACTTATTTTCAAGGCAGTTTTATGTATTCTCCTGCCCTATATCTGTAAGGGTGTGTGCTTTTAAACCAGAGCTCACATCAACAGCTCAGGTCAGAGCTCTCTTCCTGCTGTGCACATCCTGTGGTGCAGGCTTGGGTCTCTGTCTCATGTAGATGGCTTCATTTTGGCTTCTTGACATAGATAGGGGCATCCTTTTTGGCTGTGATTCATGGTGGATGGTGCAGATGTTTCAACGCCATTCACAGCTGGAAGCATGGTTCTGGGTCCAGTTTTGCCCCTTGGCCCTGGCGGCTGTTGGGACTTCTGCACCCATGGATCCTATTGGACCCATCCCCCACTGGACCTGTGGCTTTGATTTCTACTTGAAATTGTAGAGTCTCATCTTTTGATTCATTTATTTTTAGGGAGTCCTCTCTATTCTTGATCTGTGATTCCCTTCTCTTATTTCTAAGTAGAACTATGTAAATTTTAAAAGATGCAGAGATTTATCTATAAATTCTATGTTTTAGGAGCAGAACATAGAATACTGAGTGTGTTCACGCTGATTTTAACTCAGTTATATTTTACAACCTGCTTTTATTTTTTCAGACTTGATTATGTATTCTTGGGATTTCCCTGATCATTACATAGACTTCTCAAACATGATTTTAAGGAGTTTCAGAGTACTTTGTTTATGCCATAATTATTTTAACTATTTTTCTACCTTTATTGAGGTTAATTTCCAGTTCATATGTGTGTTCTTCCTGGCACCTTGTGCTGTCTTGCTTTTTGCATTTGTTACTTGGTATATGTTTGCTCATTGAATGAATTAAGTCATTGGTTCTCTTGGCAGCTTGCAGCAGTTTTCGGGTGAACTTACCACACTGTGGGTGAGGGCTTTCCATTCAGTGTTCGTTCTCTAAATGCTGACTGGTTGCACAGGTGTGTGCCAAGTCTTCTCTTTTGTCTAGTGGACAGATAGTAAGTAACTAGCCATCTTGGGGGTTAACAGAAATTGAGGGGTTCCATACAAAAGGCCTGTGTAGCACTGCTGAGTAACAGCTCATCAGCAGGAGGTGGTGCCCTTGTAATCCCGCAGCTCTAAAGTTTGGGTGTGAGTGACGGGCCTTTCCATTCAGCACTGAAAGCTCATGGAAAGGGCAGACGTGCACATCGGAATGCTGGTGGAGCCCACTCAGCTCCTCCCAGAGGCAACAGGTAGTTCCTGAGAGTGGGGAGGCCTATATTTAGCCTGCTCGGTGAGGCACGTCAGATGCAGTCATCCACTCCTCCTCACGTTAAGTCTTTGGATCGGAGAGCAACCGGCATCTCCGGAGAGGCACAACTAACTTTCCAAATGGCCTCCGGGGATTGTTGCTAATCACGTGGACCCTTGATAACTGTGGTCTGTTGGGTTTTGAAGGGGGAGTATTTATCTTCTGCTTGGTAGCCTCAGGTGGAAAATGTTTCTCTAAGCAGAGTGTGTGTATGTGTGGCAGTGGGGGGAGCAGGGAGAGGTGGGGGGAGAGAAACAAACGGAACTTGGGGTTTTTGTTGAGGAGCTGGTGGCTTCTGATAAGGCCATCACATCAGTGAGAAGTTAGGTTATTAACTGGTATGTATTGTTTGTCCTGCAGTCCTTTTTATCATTCAAATTTTCGTTGCCAACATTTTAAATTTAGTTACCAACATTTAAAGACATGACATTTAAAAAAAATATCCAAATTTCATGCTGCTTTGAAAAAAATCAGAAAGCCTGATCACATTGGGCCTATTTTTCTCAGGGCAACAGTGGGCCAGAGATAAACAGCAGCCATCCCCCTCAGACAGGGCCGGTGCTCGTTCCTTTCTTTCTTCCACTTACCCACTTCACTCATTTGTGTTATGGACTCGGTCCTGAAGGCGTTCGCGTTGAGACCCCTCACGCAGGTGAAGGAAACAGCTACTCCTCATTGGGAGGCCTTTCCTGGGCATTCTCCTTCCCTCCCAGGGGCTGCCCCTTGGTGGGCGGCAAACTCACAGCGTGCACATAGCCACTCTGCTGTGTTCACGTTAATCTGCTGTAGCCTTTTGTCCGTTGGAGTCCACAGGCCTAAAATCCTTCTCAACCCAGGACTCCGGGAGCCACTACCACACAACTCGAGTCAGAAGTTCCTGAAAAACCTCAGACAAAGAGTCTGAGGATCTAAATTCTATTTCCAAATGGCAGTGTGACCTTGAGAAAGGCCCTTCACCTTTCTGAACCTTAAACTCTCCTTCTGTGAAATGAGGGTTTGGGATGATATTACCTCTAAGTCCCCTTCTGGCTCTGAAAATGTAATGGCCTGTGAGGAAAGGCTGGCAAGAAACATACCTAACTGTGAGCAGTGGTTGTCTTTGGGTGGTAAACTCACAGCTGTCTTAATTTTTTTTACCATGGTTAATAAGTTGAATCTCAAGTTAGAGTGTCTGGGTTTAAATTCAGACTCCATCATTTACCAGCAGGGTGATCATGGGGGAAAGTTCGTTAAAGGCTCAGAGCCTCAGTGTCTTCATCTTTTAAATGGGAACAATAATAGTACCCATTTCATAGAGTAGTGAGCTTTAAATGAGATAATGGATATAAAGTACATAGCTCACTGCTTGACTTACAATAAATACTTATTACAGAAATGCTATGTATTGTGTCTATATTTTGTAGTTTCTTTTTTTCTCCCATGTACACATACTTTTTAATAACCAGAAAAAAAGATGAAGGGTAAGGAAGGTATGGCCTGCACAAAACTGGGAAGGAATTCCATAGAACCCTTAGGAGTAGAGACTCCAACATGGAAGGACTCATATTTTCTTAACTGGGACAACCAGAAGCTTCCTTTGAGTTCTTTGGACTTGCCATGAGCTTTGTCCTGGCAAACTGAAGATTAATTATGGTCAATGTGAAAGTGGCTGCAAGAGGAGACTGTCTCAGTGACCTCTGCTGTAAATAATTCCACCAATTGTTTCATATGTTTGCACTGGGCTTAGGGCTTTAGGGTGTGGACATATATAGTTTTTCATTTTATCTCTGCCAATGATTAAGTAACTCATTGATGGCCTGGACAACCTGGCAGCTCCAGAGACATTTGATTAAAGAGCCCTTATGTGAGGATGAGAAAATAAAGGTCCTGATTTTTTCAGTGATTTGTTTAGTCACACAACCAGACCCCAAGTCTTTGGGGGATTATTCTTCTGCTCTTATTTTATTGCCCTTTCAAGTAATCGTTATGAATGCAGTTGGTTTAGGGAGGGTGCTTAGATTCACGGGAGACAAAAGACTTTGATGTTAATGTTTTGGTTGTCATAACTGAAATGATTAAGATGTTGGATAATGGAATTAAAATTCAAAACTGCCTTTTCAGATGAAAATGATGAACCCGTACTACAGACTGCACTGGAGGGTTTAAGAAGAATTTGGACTCTTGCAGAAAGGGGGCGATGTGGCTTTCCAACTCACTTGAGAATAATTTTTGCAAGGGCCATGAACTGGTGAACTGCCTGCTGAATCTGGCTCATAAATGCATTAGTATTTTATTTCCCACCATACTATTTAAAATGCTTGAATTTTAATGTCGTTAGGTGAGGCGTGCATTGTCAAGTTCACTAGAGCCCTCCTTGCTCACTGTTCTTTCACATCTAGCCAGATTTATGTAAACTGTACGGTCTCTGCAAGCATTTGAGATTGTGATCCCCTGTCAAAGGGGTTTTATTTGTTATTTGCTTATTGTTGCGTTGAGCAGATGCTCATCAGATTCTAAATAGTGATATGGCCCTTAAAAAAAATAAAGGCCACATTTCTCAAAAGATAATGTCCAAGTCAAGAGTGGTAATAGCTCTATTATATTTTTTATATTGCTAGGAGTGCTTCCAGCTCCAAGTAACAGAATATTTGACCAACAGAGGCTTAAACCATTAAGCTGTTCATTTTTTGGTGGTTATTGTTTAACAAGGAGCCCCAGGTGTGGTTTAATGACTAAATAATCCGTCAAGGACTCAGGTCCTTTTCATTCTTCTACTTGGCCTTCCTCAGCTGCTAGTTCATCTTGGTCACAGGATGGGTGCTTCTTTCTGGCCATCACATCTTCACATGCCAGCATTCAAAACAGGAAAAAAAAGAAGGGATAGAAAAGAGGCTTTCTTCTAGGCTCTCTATCTTTTCATTAGAGTAGACTTCCCTTACATTTGGGGGCCAGAAATGGTTTTCATGCCACCTCTTGAACATCACTGGTAGAGAATAATAATCAGATTTTTTTCCAAGAAGGGATAATTGCAACTGAAGCAAAATGAGCTTCTGTTAGTAAGGGTGTAGGAGCCATGGCCAAGTGGTACAATGGAAGATGTCTTTGGCAACACTAACACCATTATCTGTAGACTTGACTCATTTCTTAGGGATGGAGGTAATATGTAAAGATGGATGCTGAAAAATTGCAGTGTGTCTAGAGGAAGGGCCTCCAGAATTTTGTGGCATCTAAATGACATATGATAAGAGTCTCAGAAGAAATATTGAAGAAATATTTTGGGAATTTTATCCCAGAGAAGAGAAAGCTCAGAGAGAATATGAGAGATGTCAACCCCCATGGGCTATTAGGGGGTAGAAGGCTTAATATATATAAATATAATTATATATAAATATATTTTAATATAGAATAATATAAATGTCTGTCAAATGTGACTGAGCTGAGAGTGACTGCCCATCTATCAGGAATGCGCTAGAGAGTTGGATTCACTTTGGCAAGATGAGATTGGGTCACCTCTGAGGTCCTTCTTAACTCAAAGACTCTGTACCTCTCAAATCCTTGAATTTTTTTTTTTTTTTTAAATATCCAAGTCCTGGTTCCTCAGGCCTTTGGATTTGGCTGAAAACCAACATCCTCACTTTCTGCAAGTATATGAGTAATTCATTTTAAATTTGCCTGGCATGGGGGAGGAATTTATGAGCCCTGCATCACCACCTCAAATCCCCAAAGGACTTTACATCACCTTGAAGGGTAGACAATATTTGAAAAGCAGAAAACCTATGTATATATCAACTCTCACACTTATAAATATAAACATAAGTAGGTCAGCTGACATCATATTTACTAGTGGAAGTGTTTTTGATTAAGAAGCACATCTACAGAAGATGATGTTTAGAGTAATTGCCAGTGATCTCCAAATGGGAAGTATTTGCAGTTGCATCCAGTTAATCACGATTACTTATAAAGTATATTCACATTTTTGCACATCTTACTGTAATAATACTTTTATATTCTAAGGAGATAGCCTGAACCTTGTCTGATTTTTCAGTTGTGAAATTATTCTTTTTTTTGTCTGTTGTACTCCCCTGTGTTTCGAATATTTGCTTATGGCAGAAATGACTCTGGGGACTATTCTGTTGTTTGTCTACTTCTCCTAATTTTCCCCTCACATCTTCCAGGGGAAAACAAAACTGAAATTGCTTTCCAAATGATTTGTCTTTCTATTCAAATTTTACAATGTTCCATATGATAGAAATGGCTATGTTCTTTCTAATTATTTATTTATTGCTAAGAGGTAATCATGGGTAGGGTAAAAAAAAAAAAACCCACTAAATAATACCATATAACATTCAGAGAAAGAATATTCTTAGACACATGTTCTTCTCCATGGAGGTGACTCTGTTACTCAGTCAAAGAAAAAAATTATATTGGAATGATAGTTTGTTTCCGTTTGTAATTTATTTTGAAGTTGGTATGTTACAATTACCTTTTCCTTTTTTAAAGCTCACTGATCTTTCAGAGGTGAATGATTTTCTGTTGCTCCCTAACTGTGCCTATTTTCCTAAAACAAAATAAAAACTCATTCTAGAATATAAGATCACTTCTGAAAATCACCGGCACCTCAAACCTAGACCCACGCACTCACCTAATAAATTTAAAAGGGTGATTTGGGGGATAGTCATGATCACTTCATATGCTAATAAAAGCAATGGATCCTCCCCAGAGGAATGCACCTTCATAAACATGCATTCAATATTGTACGCAGTTTCAGAGGATCTCTGAGCCCCATTCATAGACCTCCTTAGAATTAACTCATTGGTTTATTAATATGTTCATTCTTCAAACATTTATTGAGCCTGTACCCTGGGCCAAAACGTTTTGTAGGTGTGTCTGTGATGAAACTATTTGCTTTGATGTAACTCTGAATCTAGTTGGAGATTGGCCCCAGAGTGATGCATCTACAGTTGGGGTAGTTCGGAAGGCTGTGGGAATAGAGAGGATGGGCACCTCATTCAGTGGTCTGAGGGGGAGTTTGTCAGAGAAGATGCCCTACTGAGCTGTGATCTAGAGTCGAATTTGGGAACTCCTGATCCAGAAGAGCCTGGCCTTCTATGTGTTGGCCCTGCGGGTTGCATCAGCCCGGGGAAGGATGAGCTGAGAGTAGAGGAGGCTGGCTCATGGAGGACCAGATGCCAGTTTACAACCTAGGCCTTTCCCTGCTCTTCACAGACTCTTCAAGGATGCCAGGCTTAAGCGTTGTTTTGATAGCTCCTGAATTTTCCTCTGGACAGCAGTTCTCACAGTCAAAACATTGAGCTTTTTGCTGATTTCTGTTTTGTTGTCACCAACAGCTGAATGTCTCCTGCTCTCTCTTGTCTCTTCCAAATTAGAAAACTCTCCCAGAAAGAGTGAGTGACATTTGAAATCCATATTGTCTTGCTTGTCTGTAGTCCTAGAGCTGAAAAAATGACACAACATAATTACTAGGAGAATTGTTTCCAAACTTAGATATTTGCAGGGTTGAGGAAACACAGTATTGGTTAACTTTGGCGAGTAGAGCCGAAACCACAGGAAGCGGGTGCTGAGCGGCACCACAGGACAGGCTTGCTGTGGCTCCGATGCTGGGTGATGGGCATGGCTTCCATAGTGGGATTTTGCAAATGGCAGGCTTCGTGCTCAAATGACACTTGAGTTAACTGCTATTGGTTTTGTCTTGGTCAATGGGTAGTTTTGTTCCCTTCTTTTTTTCCTTTTTAAAGCTACTTGGCAGCATTCAAAGAAATACTTTTATCATGGAACATTTAAAGCACATAAAAAAGTAGAGAGAATAGTATGATGAGCCCTCATGCACCCATCACCCAGCTTCAACAATTATTAACACACGACCGTTCTTGTCTCATCTGTGACTTCGCCACTCTCCCTACTCACCACCATGGAATTGTTTTATAGCAAATCCCAGACATCATTGTATTTCATCTATTAGTATGCCAGTATAAATATGTATAGTATAGACATGTCAGAATAAATATATCAGTATATATCTCAAAAAGATAAGGATTTTAAGGACTGTTAAAAGATAACTTTAGCTAATATAAAAGTAATTTCATGCATGCACATTAGAAGATCAGTGAGATTCAGAGAGGTACAAAGAAAGAGAAATCATCTTTGATCTCAGCATCCACAGGTGACATTTTGGTATATTTCCTTGTAGTCTTTTCTATACCTAATACATAAACAATATATACATATTGATTATATAATTTCATATATAGCTTTTAATTCACTTAACATTTTATTAGAAGCATTACAAATTATTTATAAGCATTTTATCTGCTACGTTTTCTATGCTGAAGACACATCATTATTACTTGATAATTTAAATTTCTTCAAATTTGTTGTTATTAAAGACAACACTTTAGTGAACATCTTTAGAGTGAAATGTCTGAATCACAGATTATTGGTTTTGAATTGACCCTTATGACTGCAATTACCAGGTCACTATACATAAAGCATTTGAAGTTCTCGATACATACTTCTATTGAATTTTTGGTTTCCAGAAAGATTGGACCACAGGATACTTCTAGTAGCTCTTTTAAAGTACCTCTGTCCCCTAACTCTGGCCAGTACTTGAAATAAAATTTTTTCTAATGCTATCTCATTGTTCTCATTTGCATCTCTTTTATGGCACCTGCTGTGGAATATATTTTAATTTAGTCACACTTTCATATTCTCCAGGTGTTGCACGTCCTAACCTCTTTGAGATCTCTCATTGTGTTCATGGAATAGCCTCAAAAAATGATGGATTCCAATATGAAGTAGGTGAAAGAATTCGAATTTCTAAAAAATAATAAATATTTTGAAGCCTGGCAGGCAGTTCTATAATTATTCATTCTTAGTCACCAGGCATTGCTCAACCGTTGTGTCTGTATCAATGTTATTTCAAGAATTACTTTAAAATGTAAAATTCCCAAGCAGAAAATCATTCTGTGGGGCTTGACTATTGAGACTTGCCAGGAGGAGGTAAGAAACATGTCCCAGTGGGCCTGAGATGTGCTCCATGCAGGCTCTGTGGGGAATGGTTGGGATGTGAACCATGGTTTGTTCCCTTGTCCATAAAGTCGAGGGCAGGGTGAAGATGTCACAGTGAGCGCCCCATGAACTGAGAGGGATATTGCCTGGGTGGCAAGGAGTAACTGCTCTCCTTTTCCATAGCAAGGGTGGGGCCAGTGAAATGAGTTGTAAACAAAACGAGGGGGGGCTTAGGGTTGATATTAATGGATATGGGGAGATCTTCCAAATATTAATCTCTGCTACCGCATGGCCACTGTTACAGACTGAATGTTCGTGTCCCTCCAAATTCATATAATGAGTTTGTAACCCCCAATTTCATGGTGTTAGGAACTAGGGCCTTTGGGAGGTGATTAGGTTGAGGGTGGAGCCCTCATAAATAGAATTAGTGCCCTTATAAAAGACCCCATAGGGCTCCCTCAACCCTTCTGCCACGTGACGACACAGTGAGAAGATGGCCATCGGTGAACCAGGAAGTGGGTCCAAACCAGACACCAAATCGGCTACTGCCTTATTCTTGCATTTCCAGCCTCTAGGACTATGATAAATACATTTCTGGTGTTCATAAGATGCCTGGTCTGTGGTATCCTGTTTTAGCAGCCTGAAATAAAAGATATCACTGATCAATCAGAGCAGATACTTTCTTTGTAAGATTCTGGAGATTAGGGCATAGATATGCACAGATATGTAGACTATATGAAGACATAGGGAGACAACAACCAACGATAAGCCACGGAGAGAGGCCTCGGAAGGAAACAAACCTGCTGATGCCTTCATCTCAGATTTGTAGCCTCTAGAACTGTGAGAAAATCAATTTCTGTCATTTAAGCCTCCCAGTCTGTGGTGCTTTGTTATGGCAGGCCAAGCAGACTATAGCCGAGAGGTTGGGAGGAACTTTGAGCTTCATGCCAAGCTTGCCTAGTGCTCTTCTACTCCTGAACCGGGAGGGAGTTCAGATGCTCCAGCTCAGAACTCACACCTCCATATACTCTGACACTGAGTGTTTTTTCCTCCTGTTGGGGTTTCCACTCTGGCAGTGGGGTTCACATATTGAGGTATTGAGTTCTTGTCTTGGAATCCTTTCTAAAACGCATAGGACTTGCAGGTTCAGTGTTTCCTAAAAATTTTACTCAGATAGCCTTAGGGGGTGTGGTAGACAGGATAGCAGTCCCCCAAAGATGTCCTAAACCCTGGAAACCTGTGAATATATTACCTTATATGACCAAAGGGACTTTGTAAATATGATTAAGTTAAGGAACTTCAAATGGGGAGATTCTTTTGGAATATCCAGTAGGTACGATGAAATCACAAAGATCATTATGAGAAGGAGATGGACGGGGGTGGCGAGAGTCAGAGGAGGAGATGTGAGGACAGAAGCAGAGATTGGAGTCACTTCCTTTGAAGATGGAGGCAGGGGCCACGAGCCAAGGAATGCAGTCGGGCTGTAGCAGCTGGAAAAGGCCAAGAAACAGACCCTCCCCTAGAGCATCCAGAAGGAATGCAACCCAGTGACACCTTGCTTTTAATCCAGTGAGACCCATTTCAGACTTTAGACCTCTGGATCTGTAATAGAGCAAATCTGTGTTGCTTTAAACCACTTAGTTTGTGGTAATTTGTTATAGCAGCTGTAGGAAACCACACCTGGAAAGTCTGGTAAGCATGCCGTGTTGGGCAGGCTGTGCCGCATAGGGCTTCTCTTTGTGCTTAGTCATAAAATTCATGCAAAGTATGCATAGCATCCCATAATGTAACTATGTTGGTATTAAGGCCAGAATGATTTAAAAATGACTTACTAGATAGATGTGTCAACTTTTCCTTTCACCAAATAGCCAAGAAAAAGTAAGACTCCAGGAGGTTCTACCATGTTTATTCTCTGCACGTGTGTATTTCTGGGCCAGGCGTGCCACTCTTTGTGAATCTAGGGGAGTGTGTTTTGAATCCAGACAATTCAAAACTTGGCTCCTTAACTTATTAGCTCTGTGTCCATGGGCATTCTATGTAACCATTCTGCGCCTCAACTTTCTTGACTATAAAATGAGTAGTAGTAATGTCAATCTTGCAAGGTTTCTGTAAAGATCAATGATTATCTGTGAAAAGTTTATAGCACATTGCTTGGCACATAAAGTAGAACATACTATATATAGCACTGTTCTAATACTAATATATTCTGCGTAGTAACACTTTTCATCTTTGCAATAGCATGATGAAGTAGGTTTCATTATTATTCCCATTTTATAGATGAAGAAACTGAGGCCCAGAGAACTTAAGATATATGTCTGAATTCACACAGGTGGTAAGTGGTAGAGCCAGGATTTGAACCCAGCTAGTTTGGCTCTTGGGCAGAGTTTCTGAAACTGGCACTACTGACCTATCGGCTGGGTAATCCTTCACTGTGGGAGGCTGGCCCGTGCATTGCAGGATGTTTAACACAATCTCTGGCATCAACCCACTAGTTCCAGTAGCACCACCACACCCTGAGTTGTGACAACACAGAAGTTCTCCAGACACTACTAACTGTTCTCTGGGGGGCACATTTGTTGCAGGTTGAGAATCACAGCTTTAGGTTTTGAAGTCTGATTACTGTGTGGTCACAGTAGGCGCTTAATAAGCGAAGTCTTCCTTACACTTTGGGCCCCATGTTTCACAAAACCTTCGAAGCTCTAAGTAGATAAGTGTCAGATAATGTTCCTGTCTCTTTGTCTAGTCAGCACCCAGTGGAATCTGTTCCCTGTTTGGGGGCTGGTGTCAGGACCAAGTGGGATTTGGCGTGCGAGGATGTTAACACTCTTCTTCGGCTTCTGTGGCAGCTGAGGAAAGCTGCGGCAGATTGAGGAAGGGCACCCAGCAGATTGCAGAAGGCATAGACGCTTGTGCTCATCGGTGCTTAATATTCTTTTGAGAAGGATGATTCATGTAGCTCACACATGCCCTTACGGGGAGTTGTCTGAACAATTAATATGCTTCCACCAAATTCTCTGTGAACAGTTTCACCATTGCTCTTGGACCTGGATGGGGAAAAAAAAAGGGCCAAGAAACTCAGGATAACTGAGAAAGAGAAAAGAACTAATTGTTAACGAGTTTTCTGTTACCTGGGGCATTTCTCCAAAATACACTGAGATCAAGTTTTATTTCTTAAATGAATCTGATAATGTTTATAATTGATTTGGGTTAGTGCAATGGGTTGGAAGAATTCTTTAAAGCAGCCAAATCTCTGGTTCAGCTGCGCCCAGGAAAGGTTCTGTTCCCCAACTGTCCCTCTCCCTCTAAGCAGCTGTATCAAAAATATGAATCATCAGCCACACAGTGACCACAGGAGAGATCTAGATGGATCCCTGACCCTACCTGTTAGCAGGAATCCTGTTTAGCACGTGCATTTTAATGAGTACCACCTTCAACTGCGGGCAGATGCTAGAGGGCTGGCATTGAAGTTGGAGGAAATGCTCATGAGCCATGTAGCCTTCTCTTTTGTTCCTAAAGCCACATCTGGTGTCCTGGCTGGGGCAGAATTTTGAAGCTAGATGGAGGCTTGCCCAAGTCCGTGCGCCATTCACAGTTCATCTGTCCTTGGCCCACTCCCGAGTGTGGTGTGTGTTCCTATTCACTTAGTTTGTGGAGACTGTATCCCACTTACAGTTATGACTTCATCTTTCTCTGTTTCTAGCACCCAGTTTGGGGACAGGGTAGGTGCCCAGTAGATGTTTAAGTAAAATAGTGGATTAATAGAAAGGGCTAGGTCCAGGACTATATTCATTTCCCACAGCTGCTACAACAAATTGCCACTAACTTGTGTCTGAAAATAACACATTTTTACTGTCTTGCAGCTCTGGAGGGCAGAACTCCAAATTCAGGTTCACTGTGCCAAAATCAGGGTGTCGGCAAGGCCGTGCTCTCTCTGCAGGCTTGTCTTTACCAGCTTCTAGGGTGGCATTCCTTGGCTTATGACCGTTCCCTCCAACTTCAGTGCCAGCGGTGTAGTGTCTTCCTTCAGCTGCCACAGCTCCTATAAAGACCCTAGTGATTGCATTTAGGGTCTACCCAAACAGCCAGGATAATCTCCCCACATCAAGATCCTTAATTTAATCACATCTGCAAAATCCCTGTCAATGTTTAAAGTCACATTTACAAATTCTGGGAATTAAGACTTGGATATCTTGGGGGACACGGTTTAGGCATCACAGGGGCCATTATAACAACTATCTCACTGGAAGGGCGTGGCAGGACTGTGCTAGTGGACTGAATTTGCTTCATCATGTTACTAGGGTGAGCATGGTGGGCAGGCCAGGCAAACTCTGGATCTCAGTTTTCTTATTCGCATGTGAGAAAGTTAAGCTAATTGCTTTTCCAGCTTTAACATCTTTCCTTGTTTGGGTGAGCTCTATGCAGTGGGAAAGGCAGGTTGTTTTGGAAAAATTTAGAGCTTTGCATTAGGCAGACCTGGGGTTTAGTCTGAACTTCAATACTCTTCCCTGTCAAAAGGAATAATATATACAATAAAATATTATGTACTAATATGTAAGAAATAATACATTTATAATATATGTTTTCTTTTTCCTCTCTGGGTCTCACCTTTCTTCATGTGTAAAATTGGATTAGGCTAAGGTCTGCCACTTGATAGGGAAGTCCACTCCTTCTCTGAGGTCAGTAGTCACTCCTACTTGGTTGATGATAATCTGCCTTCCACTTGCTTGCTGGGACCGAGGCCCCTGTAAGGTGAGACAGGGCCTTCCTCAAAGCATCCCTAGTAGCTGTACTTCTCCAGATGTGGTCCTTCTTAGCTGGAGCCTTGCAGATGCCTTCACCATCTATACCTGTGGTCCCAACCTCTTGCCCTGGGTTCTCAACTCATTCCCTTAGCTTCTTGGTATGCTTACTCCCTTGACTTAAAGTAGAACATGCTGTTCAGTGAGCCATGAGCACTTCAAACTGAACCTGCCTAGAACCAGTCCCCTTTGGACTCATCTCCACGCTGGTTTCCTCTCTCTGTCAGTGCCGTCTCAGCTCTTCAAGTCACTCCCACTCAGAAGGGAAAGAAAGGGTGGGACGCTTTTGAGCTCCCACTTGCACAGGTGCCATATTGCTGGCAGGAATCAGAGGAGCGCCATCTTTGGAAAAGTGAAGGACACAGAAGGAAAAGAAAAGCCCAGAGAATCATAGATATTTGCTCTTGGTCACACAGCTAGTAGATGACAGAGCTGGGACTTAAACTCAGGTCTATGTTTATTATGCCACAAGAGTTTCTTCAGGCCTTCCCATGACACCTTCATAATTTTTTTTCTCCCATTTTGGCTTTTTTTTTTTTTTCAAACTTGTGATAAGGAAGGCATAACATCACATTGGCCATTTTAACCACTATGAAGTGAACACTTCAGTGGTATTTAGTGCATTCACAATGCTGTGTGACCGTTGCCTCTATCTAGTTCCAGAACATCTTCATCACTCTAAATGGAGGCTTCATAGCCGCTAAGCAGTCACCCACGCCCCCTCCTTCCTTTAGCCATGGTGACCACTAATCTTTCTGTTTCTATGGATTTAGCTATTCCAGGTGAAATGGTATCATAAAATTTGGCTTTTATGACTGACATCTTTCATGAAGATATGTTTTCATGGTTCATCCATCTCGTAGCGTGTATTAGTACTTCCACTGCCTTTTGTGGCTGAATAATATTTCCTTGTGGGGATGGATCACATTTAGTTTATCCACTCACCCATTGATGGTCGTTTGTGTTGTTTCTACCTTTTGGCTATTGTGAATAGTGCTGCTGTGAACAATTGTGTACAGTATTTTTGCTTGAACACTTGTTTTCAGTTCTTTAAAAAAATTTTTTAAAATTTATTTTCAGAGAGAGGTGAAGGGAGGGCAAAAGAGCGGGAGAGAAACATCAATGTGTGAGATACAGTGATCAGTTGCCGCTTACGTGCTCCCAAATGGGGACCTGGCCCGCAACCCAGGCATGTGCCCTGACTGGGAATTGAACTGGCAAACTTTTGGTTTGCAGGCTGTCACTCAATCCACTGAGCCACATGAACCAGGGCGGTTTTCAATTCTTTTGGGTATATATCCAGGAGTGGAATTGGTTGTACAGTAATACCACGGTTAACTTGATGGTGATTAACACTTTTTCCCACAATGTTTTTCTTTACTTCTTAAAAGAAAATAAATCTATTTTAAAAGGAAATGTCATATCACTACAAAAAAAAGGAATCCATTTTCCTTTCCCATAAGTAGATGGCAATAGTAAATGAACAAATAAAATCACACAAATTAAAAAAAAAATTCTCAAAAGAAAAATTAAAAAAAGAGGAAATACAACAGTTCTATTAAAATGCAACTAGCTGCTTAATAGGCTTAGCATATTACACTCCCCTTAAGAAGTAGATTAACAAGTGTTAGGAAGGTGTTGAAGATCTATTAGCACCAAAATGAGACTTTCTCATTAATTAATTAGCAGGATTAAAACAGAATCAGGGCTTTGTCCTATATGCTTTCATGTCCATTAGTTCCTCCTCTAGTGTGAGACAAAACCGTCTCTGGTACTGCATCTGGCACTCTGCTGTGTCCATTCTTCCACTACCCAATTCACGGTGACCTCCTTCCTCTCGATGTCACCTGGTCCTTATCGCCTTTCACTTGGACTCCGACTCCAGTCTTCTAACTTCCCTGCCCATATGCACGCCTTCTACTACAGCTCACACCACCAAAGGGGAGCTTTGACCATATTACTCCTCACACTTAAAGCTTTAATATGTGTCCATCATTTCCAGGGTAAAGTCTAAACCCTTAACCAGGTACTCAAGAATCACTGCAATCTGCTGCCTATCACCTTCCAGCTCTGTCTGTCTCCTATCTCTGTCTCTGTCTCTCTGACCCACCAGGTGAACTTGATCCTTCTTCCACATGCCACAGTTATGACTGTCACTGAGCTCTTCTCTTCCTCCCCCATCTTCACCAGTGTTGATCATCTTGGTTGATCTAATTCTCAGGGTTCTTACAAAGATCAAGTAAGGCATACTTGAACCCCTGGAAACCTTAAAAAGAAATATAAGTGCAAAACATGTCATTACTGGTCTTGCTTTGTCCTAAGTTCTTGAACTTTTGGATGTCAAGGGCTCCAAGGTGCCTTTTCCATTTCTTAGGTTTGAAGCAACTGCCTTCCCTGCCTCCTATGCCCTCGATATCTTTTGTGGTACCTAACAGATGGAATGGCCCCACACATGGCAGAATGTATTTCCGTTCTTTATCTTTGCTTTAGCCATGTTTTCTTTTCACCTCTCAGTGCCTAGTATATGTGGTTTGAAAGAGCAGATCTATGCCTACATGTGGGAGAGATCGTCTTGTCATTGTAGACCAGGAGCTGAGAAAGCCTTAGCTTCACTGGCTCTGTCAAACATAGTTTCTTTCCTTATTTTTCTTCTCATATTAGCTGCACCTTTGAATATGCTTTCTCTAATAGGAAGTGACAGTTCAATTATTTGGGTGTTTTAAATTTATATTCTGCTACACAGCTGACCACACGTGATGAGCAGGCCATCCAATCTGTGACACGATTCCTTCCTTTTTGCTCTTTGCATCAAAAGTTTGGAAGGAGCCATGAGACAGCTGATCCCAAGTGTTGAAAATTACTGTAGGTGACAGAAGCTTCCCTGGGGAGAAAGGAGACAGGTATGTGCACAGGTGCAGAGGTGGAGCAGGAAAGCTGACAGTTCTCCTGGCCTCAAGGCTAGGCCTTCCCTTTCATTGTCCTTCTGCCACTTAAAATGGATTTTCTGTGTGGTTAGTTACTCCCTTCTCTTCTTCTGAAATAATTCTGAGCCTTTGAACTTTTTCAGTGGGAAGCATGGTACCACAGTCTTTTATACCCAACATCGTAAACATTGATACTATCGAAGTCGCATGATCAGACATAATAATGGACAGAGACCATAGAAAGGATTATTTGATGTGGGCCATCAAGCAGATGTGGAAGAGGCCCAGAGAGGTTCAGGGACTTGCTGAACCTCAGGCACCCTCCTTCTTGAGTTCAAGTTCACAGATCTCCTGTCCCATCAGATGTTGATTACTGGTGCTGTAAGGACCAGCAAGGACATCTTTTTCCTGTGATGGGGATGGCGATAGAACCCCTTCTCACTGCAAACTCATTACTTACACCACACTGTCTTCAGATAAAATGTAAACTGCCAGACACACAGATTCTCTTATCATGTTTTCTGACCCCTGCCCATCTCTGTAACATCTACTCAATTCTCTCCCCCTTTTGCAATTTGCTTTGGTTCTGCATTTCCCTAAGAAGTCCTGGGAGGTGCTCCCTCCAAAAAGGAGTTAAAAACAAAATAAGTTAGGAAGATGCTGAACATCATGAAACCCTCGGATATTTACAATACATATTAGCTCATTCAAGGCTCTGAGAAGTCCTGCACTACAGACATCTTTTAAACTGATTTTAAATTATTTCCTGAATTGATTCAATCACAAAACTCCCCTTTTGTTATTTTATGCAATTCTCGTTCTTGTTGGCTTGATAAAATATAACAGAAAACATTGCACTGGTTGCTTCAACACAACACACCTGGCTTCTTTCACTTTTTCTGGTCTTTACCTGTGCTGCTGCTCTTGCCTCTCTTGTATCCTCCAAAACTCATCTCAGAAGCCGTGCCCTATGGGAAAACTTGCACCGTCACCCTCACCCAACCCCCAATGGGATTAGGTACTTTCCCTGTGCTTTTGCAGCAGATATTCTTATTGAGGCTAGGAACCATATTTTATCTATTTCTCTTAATTCCCTCATTGAATCATCCCATAAATATAGATTGTGCCTCCTCCTGTGTCCAGGCATATTGTTCAAGGCATTGGGGATTCTGGAGGACCAGACAAGGTCCTTTCCCTCATGGAGCTTACATTCAATTGGATGGAGGTAAAATACGAACTTACGACAAACACATAATGTTAGATTATATTAAGTGCTAACATAAAAGCAGGGTAAAGAGACTGAGAGTGATAGGTGATGATGCCCCTTTGCATACGTTTTTCAGAAAAGCTACATTAGTTGAGATGAGTTAGGTTATAGTGCAGAAAGAGTAGTCCCTATATCTTAATGGCTTACAACAATAAAGGCTTATTGCTTATTAATTCAACGTACCCAACAAGAGTTGTCTAGGACCTCTGCTCCACCTCTCTTTACTTGAGGACCCAGGTGGACAGGGCCTGTGTCACATGGAACATGGCTGGTTGTCATGGAAGGATGGGAAAACGTGTGTGATGAGTCATGTACTGTCCCTTAAGGCTTCAATTCATGTTTGATTGGCCACAACTAACTCAAGGGAAATGGAAAGTGTTTTCTTGCTTTGTGCCTGGGAAGAGAGGGAACTGGAGTTGTTGATGGACAGCATTAATGTCCTCTCATATCAGAGAGGACAAGTGAGCAGACACGTTAATGAGAGAGGAAAGGAGCCATGTGGATATAGGGGAGGAAATAACACATGCAGAAATCCTGATTGGCCAGTGTGCAAAGGTCCTGCCTGCTCCTCCAGTGTGCTGATCCTTCAGCATTCAGCACAGGGTTTGGTATTAAGTAGGCAACCAGGCAGTGTTTACTGAATGAATAACTTGAATTCCAGGACTTTCTGTGTGAGACCTTTCTATTCCAGTTGTCTAAGTGGCAGAGATAATTGAGTGTACATTTGTAGGACTAAATCATATCGAATCAGCCCAAACAAGGGTTGTTTGATATTGGAGTCCCTCAATTAAAGGACTTAGAATCAGTTTACTGAACTTATCTCTGGCTACGTGTTTTATTTTGACCTGTCCTTTGATTAAGTGCTTTTCCCTCATAGATCTTATGTTATAGCCAAGGAACAAGACAGAAACATATAAAATCGCTCTGATCATACAATATTCATAAAATGCATACAAAAAAGAAAACAAAAAGTGTTTACCCATGTGTTTACTTGATGGCTTTATCATGCTTAGAATGACTTTATCAGTGTCCACATTCCTTGCACACTCAAGGAGGGCAAATGCATGTCTGTCACCATCACTGAGTATCCCCAGCACCTTGAATAGTGCGTGGCAAGTGATCATGACCAATACATCCAATACTTGTGAACTGGTTGGCTGAGGAAAGGGAAGGCTATGCATCTTTTAAGGTATGGTTTGGGGAGAGTTCTGATTTCAGCACCATTGACTGTCAAGAAGGAGAAATGATTTTGACTAGAGGAAGGGTGATGGCCAAGACAGTGGTGGACTAAACATCAACCCAAAAGAGTTGACAAAGCTAGAGAACAATTAGATGAGACCACAATGAAATGAACTAGATCAGACTGAGTACTGGTGAGGAGAAAGAACAGGCTTGATGGATAAATAGGATTTCAATAATGGAGCTCGGAGAAAGATTACCACATGCAATCGATCCGATGGCTTTTAATCATAATTATGTCCATATTAAATGCTAACTTTGGCAAAAGCAAGCAATTTCCCTGGGCTTATCCAGCCAAAGAGAACAGTATGAATAAAGAAGTAGGCGACCAAGTACATGGTATGAATGGGGAACCATATGTAGATGGTTGAGGTTGGGGCTTGGGGAGTTTACATTTTAATCCTAACTCCTCTTGACTTTGATGCTAATTTGGGGCAGATGGAAATGGCACCAGTCATGTTCTTGGATCTGCTAGCTGTCTTGATTTTTTTGGCCACAGTGTGCTCAGTCTTATGGTCCTCTCTTGTTTAGACCACCCATTGTACTGGCTTCTCTGGTGGCCACTGTAATGGAGAGGGTGTCTGCTCAGGTATGCTGTGACTCCCCAGAATGAGTGACAAGTTCAGCATCCCTGTTGGCATGATGCTAAGTCAGCAGAAGGTTTTGAGTGTGCAGACTCAGCATTTCTGTTCCTGCTGGTTTGAATGAATTTCTCACCTGCAGCTGCCTTGAGATTTTCTGCAATGTCTGATGAGAAAGGTCAAGGGTCAGACAGGCTGGACAGTCTTGGTGACTTCGAGTGTTTTTTTTTGTTTGCTTGTTTTTAACAGGTCGGTATTCCACCTGGAGAGTCTTTAATGCCTAAAACTCAGAGGCTTTGGAGGAGCTTCTGTGTTAATGGGCTTGAAACTTCTCTGAAAAGCTGAGATTTCTGGACAAACACCAGATGGTAACAGCCGTTATAGTATATAATTATGATAAAGGCGGGAGGAAACTTTCAGTTGTCCAGCCTGATACAAAAATGGAGGCTGATGATGTTGGCAAAGCATTGATTTGGAAGGAAATGTTGTCCTGTCGATAAGAGATGCTCTAGGGAAACACCCCCGCAACTTGTGAACTGAGTCCCTAGGGAGTTTTAGAGTTTTGGGAGAATATGTCTGTACCTTGAAGAAACATTTGATTTTCATGCCTCATCATTTCCTATTGGTCATGCTTCAGTGCCTTGGAAAAAGCTGTTGCCTGCAGCTGGAATGCGCTCCCCACCCAGCCGGCAAAGTCAGGAACAGTTTCACAGATAAGCACCAGAGACATTTTCTGGTCAGGAAAAGAGAGGGGAGCTCGTAAAATTGAAACTCTGAATGGGTAGGGCCAAGGCAACTCCTGGAGTTAGGGGGTCAAAAACTTCTCAGAGTTCTTGGTGGGATCTTGGCAGGAGACACATTACTCAAAATTAAAAAGGCTGTTGGACCCAGCTTATATCCTGTGCTCAGATCTTGACCAGGGATGGGCATTTAATAGATTCACCAAGATGGTGGATAAGGAGGACGAGGATTCCTCAGAGGCATTCATGGTAGTGATGCAGCTACATCACTAAAGAAATTAACATACATACATTTCATCACTGTTCAGGCCCCAGCTTACCTGCCCTTGAACACTTTCTTTCACTTCTCCAGGCAGAGTTCATTTGACATATAGAACATTCAACAGATATTTGAACATCTACCATGTGCCAAGCATGTTCAAGACAGTAAGATGCAGCAAGAAACAAGATAGGTAAGATCCCTGCCAACTGGGAATGTACTCTCTGGCAGGGATGATAGGTGATGAAAGTATGAATAACCATGTAAGATAAATTCAGGTATCCATTAAGTGCCAGGCAAGGAAATAAAGCACAGTAAGCTGTAAGAGATAGAGTGCTGAGAATGGATGAGGAATAGAAAGGGAGATTTCTCTAGTTCTACACTGGCCGTGTTATCATGTCATTTTGCATCTGAGTGGAGATAGATGTCAAATTTGCTGGCTGGATACATGAATCTGGAACTCGAGAGGGAGCTTGGGCTGTAGGTGCTGCTGCCTGCATTTACATGATATTTAACGTCATAGAGCTCTCTTCTCTGGTTTATTTTTATTACTTCTATAATAAAAATTCATTTAAAAATTGAGTCAATTTAAACAAAAAAGAATGGTTAAATAAGAATTTTGGTCAGAGGTCAGCATACTTTTCTGTAAGGGCCAGGTAAAAACTATTTTCAGCTTTGTGGGTCGTACGATCTCTGTAACAATGACTCAACTCTGCCATTGGAATGAGAAAGCAGTCTAGACAATATGTAAGTCAATTGGCATGGCTGGGTTCTAATGAAACTTTATTTACAAAAAGTGGGTGGTGGACTGGATTCAGCCCCACAGGCTGTAGTTTGCCCACTCTTTGGTGCCCTCGATGCTGAGAGTTCAGGAGGATGGGGAAGAATCATCAAGGAGACTGAGAGATAACAGCCAGTAGGGTAGCAGGAGACCAGAAAAGCATGGTGCCCAGAAAACAAGTCGGTGAAAGTAGGGATCCAAGTGTCAGACATTCAATAGGATGAGGACTAAGAATTGGCCTCTGGATCTTACAATGTGGAGACTGCAGAGACCTTAACAAGAGCCTTTCAGCAGTGTGATGGGGATCAGAAAATGGAAAATAAAGTGGGAGTGGTTGCTATAGATAACTGTTAGATCATTTTTGCTGTAAAAGGAAACAGAGAAATGAAGAATTATGTACGGGGGGAATATGGTCAAATAAAGGTTTTTCTCTCCATTTTTAAGGTGGAAGCTATGTTTATATTTCAGAGTTGATCTCTTTCTTGTGTTATAGTTGTACCCTGTACACACTTCTATAATTCCATCCTTTACATAGTCATTTGTTTAAAATCTGTCTTCCATGAGAGCAGGGTTTCTCAACCTTAGTACATTTATATATATTTAAATTACTTTATTGTTCTTCAATTACAGTTGTCTGCATTTTCTCCCCTCCCCTCCCCCCCATCCAAACCTACTTCCCTCCCTTGCTTCCACCCTCCCCCTTGGTTTTGTCCATGTGTCCTTTACAGTAATTCCTGAAAACCCTTCTCCCCATAGTGCCCCCCCGCCTCCCCTCTGGCTATTGTTAGATTGTTCTTAATTTCAATGTCTCTGGTTATATTTTGCTTGCTTTTTTCTGTTGTTGATTATGTTCTAGTTAAAGCTGAGATCATATGGTATTTGTCCTTCACCGCCTGGCTTACTTCACTTAGCATAATGCTCTCTAGTTCCATCCATGCTCTTGCAAAGGGTATAAGCTCCTTCTTTCTCTCTGCTGCATAGAATTCCATTGTGTAAATGTACCATAGTTTCTTGATCCACACATTTGCTGATGGACACTTAGGTTGCTTCCAGCACTTGGCTATTGTAAACTATGCTGCTATGAATATTAGGTTGCATAGGTTCTTTTGGATTGGAGTTTCACGGTTCTTAGGGTATAATCCCAGCAGTGGAATTGCTGGGTTAAAAGGCAGTTCCATTTTAAGTTTTCTGAGGAAATTCCATACTGTTTTCCATAGTGGCTTCACTAGTCTGCATTCCCACCAACAGTGCACTAGGGTTCCCTTTTCTCCACATCTTCTCCAACACTTGTCCGTTGCTTTGTTTATGATGTCCATTCTGACCTGTGTGAGGTGGTATCTCATTGTGGTTTTAATTTGCATCTCTTTGATGGCTAGTGATGCTGAGCATCTTTTCATATGTCTCTGGGCCCTCTGTATGTCCTCCTTGGAGAAGTGTCTGTTCAAGTCTTTTGCCCATTTTTTAATTGGGTTTTTTTTGTCTTCCTGGAGTGGAGTTGTATGAGTTCTTTATATATTTTGGAGATCAAACCCTTGTCTGATGTATCATTGGCAAATATGTTTTCCCATATAGTTGGTTCTCTTTTTATTTTAATACTTTTTTCTTTAGCCATGCAGAAGCTTTTTATTTTGAGGATGTCCCATTTGTTTATTCTTTCCTTTATGTCCCTTGCTCTGGGGGACATATCAGTGAAGATGTTGCTGTGTGGAATGTCTGAGATTTTCCTACCGATGTTTTCCTCTAGGACTTTTATGGTGTCATGACTTATATTTAAGTCTTTTATCCACCTTGAATTTATTTTTGTGTATGGTATAAGTTGGTGCTTGAGTTTCGTTTTAAATTAATTGGCCATAGAGACTTGGGTTTACTTCTGGGCTCTCTATTCTGTTCCATTGATCTATCTGTCTGTTTTTATGCCAGTGCCAGGCTGTTTTGATTACAGTGGCCTTGTAATACAGTTTGATATCAGGAATTGTGATCCCTCCTACTTTACTCTTCTTTCTCAAAATTGCAGCAGATATTCGGGGTTGTTTAGGGTTCCATATAAATTTTTTTTTAAAGATTTTATTTATTTATTTTCAGAGAGAGGAGAAGGGAGGGAGAAAGAGCAATGTATGGTTGCCTCTCACATGGCCCTCACTGGGGACCTGGCCCGCAACCCAGGCATGTGCCCCGACTGGGAATCGAACCGGGACCCTCTGGTTCCCAGCCCATGCTCAATCCACTGAGCTACACCAGCCGGGCTGGTTCCATATAAATTTTTGAAGTGTTTGTTCTATATCTGTGAAATATGCCATTGGTACTTTGATAAGGATTGCATTGAATCTATAAATTGCTTTGGGTAGTATGGACATTTTGATGATGTTGATTCTTCCAATCCATGAGCATGGTATATGTTTCGATATGTTTGTGCCTTCCATGATTTCTTTCTTCAGTGTTGTGTAGTTTTCTGAGTACAGGTCTTTTACCTCCTTGGTTAGATTTATTCCTAGGTATTTTATTTTTGTTGTTGCTATATCAAATGGGATTTTTTTTCCTGATTTCTGCTTCTGACGCTTCATTTTTGATATACAAAAATGCCTTTGATTTCTGGATATTGACTTTGTATCCCACTATTTTGCCAAATTCATTTATTAGGTCGAGTAGTTTTTTGGTGGAGTCTATAGGATTTTCTATGTACACTATCGTGTCATCTGCAAACAATGACAGCTTTGTTTCCTCTTTTCCAGTTTGGATGCCTTTTATTTCCTTTTCTTGTCTGATTGCTGTGGCTAAAACTTCTAGTACTATGTTGAATAGAAGTGGTGATAGTGGACAACTTTGTCTCGTTCCTGATCTTAGTGGGAAAGATTTTAGTTTTTGCCCATTGAGTATGATGTTGGCTGTAGGTCTCTCATATATGGCTTTTATTATGTTGAGGAATGCTCCCTCTATTCCCACTTTGCTGAGTGTTTTTATCATAAATGGGTGCGTCTAATTCACATAGATTGAATTCTTTCTCTGCATCTATTGGTATGATCATATGACTTTTGTCTTTGCTTTTGTTTATGTGATGTATTACATTTATTGATTTGAAAATATTGTACCATCCTTGCATCCCTGGGATGAATTCCACTTGGTCATGGTGTCTGATCTTTTTAATGTATTGCTGGATGCGGTTTGCTAATATTTTGTTGAGAATTTTAGCGTCAATGTTCATCAGTGATATTGGCCTGAAGTTTTCTTTCTTTGTTGTGTCTTTAGCTGGTTTTGGGATTAGGATGATGCTGGCTTCATAAAAAGAGTTTGGGAGTCTTCCATCATTTTGGAGTTTTTGGAATAGTCTGTGAAGGGTAGGGGTTAGCTCTTCTTTAAGTGCTTTGTAGAATTCTCCTGTGAAACCATCCGGTCCAGGGCTTTTGTGTGTCAGGAGTTTTTTGATTACTGCTTCAATTTCTTCTGTTGTTATTGGTTGGTTCAGGCTTTCTGCTTCTTCTTCATTGAGTTTTGGAAGATTATATTTTTCTAGAAATTTGTCCATTTCACCTAGGTTTTCAAATTTCTTGGCATACAGTTTTTCATAGTAGTTTCTTACAGTTCTTTGTATTTCTGTGGCATCAGTTGTAATCTGTCCTCTTTCATTTCTGATTTTGTTTATTTGGCTCCTCTCTCTTTTTTTCTTGATGAGCCTGCTTAAAGGCTTGTCGATTTTGTTTATCTTTTCAAAGAACCAGTTCCTGGATTAATTGATCCTTAGAATTGTGCTTTTAGTCTCCATGTCATTTAATTCTGCTCTGATCCTTGTTATTTCCTTCCTTCTACTTGCTCTAGGCTGTCTTTGTTGTTGTTTCTCGAGTTCTTGTAGGTGTAGGGTTAGGTCATTTGTTTGAAATGTTTCTATCTTTTTTAGGTAGGTCTGTATTGCTATGAACTTCCCTCTCAGGACTGCCTTCACTGTGTCCTGTAAGTTTTGGGTTGTTGTGAGTTCATTTTCATTTGTTTTGAGAAGCTTTTTGATTTCTTTCCTAATCTCATTCTTGACCCATTCGTTGTTTAATAGCATGCTATTCAATCTTCATGATTTTGAGTGTTTTGGGGTTTTTCCCTTTGGGTTGGTTTCTAATTTCAGTCCTTAGTGGTTGGAGAAAATACTTGATATGATTTCAATTTTCTTGAATTTGTTGAGGCTTGTTTTGTGTCCTATCATATGGTTTATCTTTGAAAATGTTCCAAGTGCATTTGAAAAGAATGTGTATTTAGCTTCTTTGGAGTGAAAGGTTCTGTAAATATCAGTTCAGTCCATTTCATCTAGGGCATTGTTCAGTGCCACAATATGTTTGTTGATATTTTGTTTGGAATATCTGTCCATTTTTGACAGTGTGGTGTTGAATTCCCCTACTATAATTGTGTCACTGTCAATATCTTTCTTGAAGTCCTCCAAGATTTTCTTTCTGTATTTGGGTGCTCCTATGTTGGGTGCATATATATTTATAATGTTTATGTCTTCTTGGTGGATTCTTCCCTTGAGTATTATGAAGTGTCCTTCTGGGTTTCTCTTTATGGTCCTTTTTTTGAAGTCTGTTTTGTCTGATATGAGTATTGCTACCCCAGCTTTTTTTTCTTGTCCATTTGCTTGGAAAATTTGTTTTCAGCCCTTCACTTTCAGTCCGTGTAAGTCTTTTGTCCTGAGGTGGGTCTCTTGTAGGCAGCATATGTGTGGGTTGTGCTTTCTTATCCATTCAGCTATTCTATGTCTTTTGATTGGAGCACTTAATCCATTTACGTTTAAGGTTCTTATTGATAGGTACTTATTCATTACCATTTTTTTGTACCTGTGTTCCTCTCTCTCTTTTCCTTCCTTTCCTTAAAGGAGTCCCTTTAGCATCTCTTGCAGAGCTGGTTTGGTGAAGATGTATTCTTTTAGACTTCTTTTGTCTGGGAAGCTCCTTAATTGGCTCTCTATCTTGATTGAGAGCCTTGCTGGGTACAGTAACCTTGGTTGCAGGCCTCTGGCTCTCATTACTTGGAATATTTTTTGCCATTCTCTTCTGGCTTGGAGCGTTTCCATTGAGAAGTCAGCTGCTAACCTTATGGTGGCTCCCTTGTATGTTACTTCCTGTTTCTGCCTCGCTGCCTTTAAGATTCTCTCTTTGTCTTGGAATTTTGCCATTTTCATTATGATGTGTCTTGAAGTGGGCCTCTTTGGGTTTCTCTTGATTGGGACTCTCTGTGTTTCCTGGATTTGTCTGACTTTTTCTCTCATCAGATTAGGGAAGTTTTCCATCATTATTTTTTCAACCAGGTTTTCTGTCCCTTGCTCTTCTTCTTCTCCTTCTGGTATCCCTATTATACTGATATTATTACGTTTCATGTTGTCCTGCATTTCCCTCAATCCCTCTTCATTCTTTCTGAGCCTCTTTTCCTTTTCTTGCTCTTTCTGGGTGTGTTTTCCTACATTGTCCTCCAGCTTGCTCATCTGATCCTCTGCTCCATCGAGCCTGCTTTTGATTCCTTCTACTATGTTCTTCAGTTCAGAAATTGTATTCTTCATTTCATCTTGGCCCTTGTTGATAGTTTTTATTTCCTTTTTCATGTTGATATAGTTTTCAGTCAGTTCATTGTAGTTTCCCTGTAGTTTCTGGTAATTCTCTGTGAGCTCATTGAGCTTCCTGATAACCAATGCTTTGAACTCAATATCTGATAGTTGACTTGCCTGTGTTTCATTTATCATTCTTTCTGGGGCTTCCTCCTTTCCTTTCATTTGGGGATTGTTTCTTTGTCTTCCCATTGTTTGTGAGACTCTTCTTGTTAGCCTCTTTTTCTTAAATTGATCTGTTCTGTCTCCCTGTGTTTATGGTATGAACTTCTATGGTAGAATACCTGTGAGATTCTCCTTAATCTCCTGAGCTCGCTGGTCTTGGACTGTCGTTTATGTTGGCTCTCTGTATGTCTTTGGGTTTTGATTGTTGTTGGGTATTTCTTTGGTGGGTCCTTTCCTCCAGCTGGTTAACTGAGGGTCACTCCATCCACCATGCCTTATATTCTGTTCTGCAGGTGTGGACAAGTTGTGTTGAAGCTGATTCTTCTTTGTGAAGAAAGTTTTGAGGTTTCTCTCTCACTCTTGTTCCGTTGTTTGTTGTGGGTAATTTCTCCACCAATTGGTTGTATTTCCAAGTTGGTTCTGGATTGAGGTTAGTGTGGGTTCCACTACCTCCTTCACCTTGTTCTGTTGTTTTCTGTTGGTGATTCCTTTGTTGATGGATTTCCTCTTCCAGCAGGTGTACTGGTGTTTACCGCTCCCACCTTGCAAGTTCTCTGGAGTAGCAAAGTGAAATTTGTCTCACTGTCTATTTTTTGGGATGACCCCTATTTGGATCTAACTCTGGTCTTTTCACAGCTCCAGGTTTTAATGTCTCACCTGAGGGAAAAAAAGAGAAGGGGGAAAAAAGGGGAGGGAAGGAAGGGAGAAGGAATAAAAAAAGGAAAGGAAGAAAGGAAGGGAAGAGGAATAAAAAGGAAAGAAGGAACGAAAGGAAGAAGGAATTAAAAGAAAAATTTTTTAATTAAAAAAAGTAGGAAAAAAAGAGGGAAGGAACAAGGACTAATACAGGAAAGGGAGTAAGAAAGAATAAAAAAAGAAAGATGGACAGAATGAAAGAAGGGATTAAAAAAAAAAAAGCCTTCTGCTGGCTTTAAACTGGTCAGGCCTATTCTTCTGGTCTTTCTGGCTGAGTCAGGCTGGGAAGGTAGTGGTTTCACTTTTTTCCTTTCCTGAGATGCACTCTTCGCTGTTGTCCAGCCTCCAGCCCAGTTTCTAGGTGCCCTTCTGTGCCCAGCCTAGGCTTTTAGTCCACCAGTTGTGCTGTCCTTGAGGTGCACCAATTAGGGGCAACTCACACACTGCTTTCTTGCTCTTTGCTGGCCTAGATGCTAGGGACTCTCAGTGCCCTTTCTGAGTCGTTTAGCCCCTCACTGAGTCAAGTCTTTCTGAGCACTGCAGCTCCCCTCTGTGGGGCATTTCCGCCTATCTCTTACAGAGCCAGTTAGCCCTGCAGGGCTCGGGGTGCAGGGGCTGGGTGGGAGGTGCTTTGTCCGGGTGCCCTGGGCTTGAGCCCCTGGTGCTTCTGGAGTAAGTGCGGGTGGGCTGACACCAGGCCACAGATCATGGGGTGCACACAGTCCCCGATTCCCCTGGATTGGGTTCGGGTAAGCTGCTGCCGGGGTCGGGGGCCACTGGTTGCGCACCTTCCCTGTTCTTCTTGAGTATGTGGAGGCAGGCCACCCTGGGCTGTTGATCACTGGGCTCCGGGGCAGGGGTGTAGGAGGCAGATGGCTGCTGCGGAGAATTCCCCAAAAAGCCGTGGAGTGCCTCTTTTTTTCTATTTTTCTTTCTGAAAAATTCTTCCTATTTAAGGCCGTTGATCCAAACAAGCACCTGGCCACTCACACATCCCAGCCTGGCTCTCTCCCAGGAATCTTGCAGCAGACGTGGTGGGCGCCGGGCCTGGGGCTGCCACTTGCCTTGGTCCCCGTGCTGGTCCCAGGGACGTTATTGTCCCAAAGCACTCTCCTTACCGTCTGATCGTTCAAAGTCCCGTATAATTTTGGTCTTCAGTCTTCATATATGCTGGAATACTGTTGGCTGTTCGCTCTGTTCCTCAGAAGATCTGCTTGGTGTTTCACCAGTGGGCAGAGGGATGTGGACTCTGCTCCCACCTATCTTGCCTCCATCTTCTTCAGTACATTGATATTTTGAGCTGGATTACACTTTGCTGTGGGACCATCATGTGCACTGTAGAATGTTTAGAAGAATCCTTGACCTCTACCCACTAGATGACAATAGCACCCCCTCTCCTAGTTGTGACAACCAAAAATGTCTTTGGACATTGCCACATTATCTTCTGGGGTTGCCATTGCTCCTAGCTGGTAACTCCTGAGTTATAATGGGAGCTCCTAGAAGGAAGGGACTAAAATATCCATCTTGGTCTCTCTGGTTCCCAATATTGTGCCTGGTGCATATTAAGGGTTCAATAAGTATTTTGTTGAGTGAGTTGTATTTTGATTATATGATGACAAAGACATATCATACCTGAGTGACTCAATGGAGAAGGAAGGGAGGTCTCCAGAGAAGGTTTCAGTATGTCTGATCTGTCCTGGGGATCCAGGATTTGCAATCACACTTGGGAAGGTGGTTTGGTTGTCATCACAAGGACAACCACATCAAGCTGTCATTTCTCATACAGTTTCTGAACTACTGAGATCTCTTGCTTCACGCCCCCTTCAGCAGCTTGGTAATGTCACTGTCATATAGTTTCTACAAAAGCAAGTGGACAACAAAGATGGGGAAAGTCTTTATCTTAAGTGTGGGTTCTACAATTCAGTCTAGTGCTTAGAAATGTCTTGGAGTCACTTCCCCAGCCTCTATCTTCATGTCCAGATGGAAACCCAAAGATGAGTGGACTTGCAGAGTCAGAACAATAATAATTTTAACCCTCGTTCTGAAATAGCTCTACCAGTATACACTCTGAGGGGTAGCATTTATTCCCACACTGGTTAAGCACAAAGCAAGGAGGGGCAGGGGGACGGGGTGCCTTATAGGAGTGTGAACTGCTGAGGCAGGAGCTGGAGATGACAAGGAATAGATTAAGTACCTTCCCTTGTTCCAGCCCCTGGTAGAAGCCGACAGGTCCTCCCACTAGGGGATTTATAAAATGTTGTTGAATGAATGGATGACTGGATATATTTCTTGTTCCCACCTTGTCCCTGTTTTCCTTTTGTCTGAGTCTCTGCCTAGCATAGGGCCTCTCTGAATTGAGAAGAACTTATTACTCTGAAGAAAGGAATCTCGGGGATCCAAGAATTGAGTACTTTCCTCCCTTTTACAAGTTTTCCTATACCACCTTCATGGTTTTTGCCGTGTTACTGACCTCAAAGTTCTTCGTATTATGGGCTGCCTCCTCTTTTTGTAAGTAAAGTTTTATTGGAACCAAACTGCACCCTTTGTGAACAGAACTGTACCCATTTGTGTGCATACTGTCTACTGCTGATTTCATGACACAAAAGTAGAACTGAGTAGCTGCCACAGGGACTGTATGGCTCCCAAAGACTAAAATATTTACTATTTGGCCCTTTATAGAACAGTATGCTGACATTTCTTCTACATTATTAATTAGCTATTTTTTTGTTTAAGTTGACTGAATTAAAAAATGTATTTATTATTATAGAAATGATCAAACATACAAGAGTAGAGAGAAAATGTAATGAACCCTTATGTACCCTTAATCCAGCTTCATCTCATGGTCTGTCTTGTTTTTTTTTTTTTTTATAATCCCTCCTATTTTATATTCAATAATGGTCTCAATTATTTTAAAGCAAATTCCAGGGATTTTAGTATTTTATTAACAAATTTCAGTAGCTGTCTTAAAAGACAATAGCTCCATTTATTGAATGTAAACATACTTTTGTATTACATTTAAAAAGTAATAATTCCTTATACCATCAATTATCCACAAATTGACTCAATGTTTTAAAACATAAACATATACTTAAGCTTCCTTCCAATAGCAACTTGCTTGAAATTATAATTTGGGTATGCTATTTATATTTTTTCTCTTATACATTAGAATAACTAATGAATTACTAAAGACTCTGAAGGAAAATGTATCCACCTTACCTTCATTTTGGAGCTAAGCATGTTAAGGAGGCCCTTGCCACTGTCCCCCTTGCTTGTGTGAAGGGCCTTAGAGTGTCCTTGTGTTTACCATGCTGACAGAGACAGTGAGTGCCTGAGTGAACACCAGGGACATGCAAATCAACCATGAAACCCGAAAGAACAACAGCTTCTAGTCACCTTCACCAGCTCAACACAATTTACAATACAAGTAAGACCGACAGATATAATTGGATAAACAGAAAATAAAATTAAGGTAATCTATCCTAAGTGTACCAAATTCCTATAATGAGTTGCTTTCAGCAGTTGTGGAAACATATAATTACCAAACAAATTACATGTTATTTTTATCTTAGAAGCTAATTAAGTGTTCTACGTAAATTATTATGTGGTAGCACAAGGATCTAAGTTGTATTAAGTACCTAATTGGAAAAGGGACAAAACCCGAGAATTTTACATGGGAACGTGATTGAGAGAGATCGAAGCAGGAGGGCCTGGTTCCAAGGCAGAGAGTTGTGTGAAGCGGAGAGATCTGCAGAGGCTTTGGACACCTACAGGTGGTTGAACTTGAGCCTCAGTGTTTGAGGTAAATCAGGGCTTTGGCCTTTATGGAGCCCTGGGTCCTTTTTAAGTAGTGAAGGTTAAGTTTGTTCCAGCTTTGATCCTGGGCTCTGTCTTCTTTGTAGCACTTGCTTTGCTCCCATTTTCTTGTGATTCAGTAAGTCCTCAAACATCTCCTTGTGTGCGTGTGCCCATTTGCTTCCTGGAATGAGAAGAAACGGGCATTTTGGAATGCATACTTCTTTTTGAGATGAAACTTTAAGCTGGACTCCCCCTCCCCAACACACACACACACACACACACACACATACACACACCCCTGTTGAGTGTTGAAGGAGAGATGGGCACATCTCCTTGGCTGAGGCAGGGGAGGGGTGGGTGGGAAGTGCTCTGAACTGAAGTCATAGATTAGACTTACTGTTTCTCTCCTGCCACTGGCTGGCTGTGTGGCTATGCAAAGCACTGCACCCCTCTGAGCCCTGGTATCTCATCAGTAAAAATGTGGAAAACAGCCCATGGCTTGTTTACCACATGGAGGTGCTTTGAGGATGACATGCCATAATGCAAATGCACATTATTTGTAACATCTTAGTAACAGTGCAAATACTCTGGTTTTGCAGTTGTTATTATTATCCAATGGCAGCCGTACAAAGTCAGACAAGGTAGGTGATGTAACTTAAAGTACCAGGAATCGTTTTCTAGCCTGGCTAGGTCCAGGTGTCATTGCAAATGGGTCTCTCTGTTTCTCAACTTGGTTCTTCTCTGTATTGGTTTCATTATCAGGGAATATCCTCTCAACACCACTGCCAATGTGGCAGTTTGATGACTCAGAGGAACTAGAGGTCAGTTTCCTTCCTGGTAGTTCCATCAAAAAACCCAGGGCTAACTTTGATTGGACTCCTCTGGATCACGTGCCCCTAACTGAGCCAGTCACTGTGGCCAAGGAATGGAGTATGCTTATTGGCCAGGTTGGTCGTGTGCATATCCTTAGAGCTGGAGATGGGGTTGATCCCACTTGAGGTACTAGTCTTATCAATGTCTAGAGATAGGGAGAGTTGTTTCCCAAAAAGTATCCGAAGGAAGAGTATTTTCTTGACTGGAGAATATGATAGATCTCATTCTCACATGTGATACCATTTTGAGTTACAATAGAAATGTGCAATAGAAACAGAAACAGGAAGAACTGGGACTCTAGTCTTGATCCACTCACTAACTCACTGTGTGAGCCTGGGCGCATCACTACCTTTTTTGGAGACTCCATGTGGCCAGTGGTGCAACAGGGTCTGCATTTCCTGAGGTATGTTGTTTAAATTACAAATATCAACCCTCTGCTCCCCTTACCTCCCTCCTAGACAACCAGAATCTGCATTTCAACAAAGCAGATTTTTTTTCTGATTTGACCTCTTTTCTGTTTCCATTTTAATAACATTTCTTATCTGCTCTTCTTGCCCAAGTCCTCTTCAGAAGAGCCAGGGTCCCACTCCTCTTCCCATTTGAGGGCATAGTAGAGGCCCATCCCATCCCTGAGAGATGCTCACACCTCCCTTTACTGTCTCATCACTGAGAGATGACAGTGGGAATCATGAGGGAAGGTGGACTTGACCCCTAGATCCCAGGAAAAATCAGCTTCAGCAGATTCCAGGCCCCTAGGCCAATCTCATGATCTTGATCTTGACTCAGGCTGATCCGTGCTGGCTCCATCAGATGTTCTGAGGCATTTCACATGACTGGGCTCAGGCAATTTGGCCAACCTTGTTCTGTTCTTTTTCAGTTTTCTTAATTGAAAGGCTTTTTGTTTCCCCAGTGGAGAACTTCCATATGAAGAATTATAAAATCCAGACACTGCCAGGACTAGCTAATGATGTTCTTCTCTCAGCATTCATTCAGTCATCCATTCATTCATCAAACTGTCCTTAAACACATTCTATATTCAAAGAATTCTGATAGTGATGGCACAATAATAACAATTGACAATGGTAATACTTGGAATGTACTAAAATTTTATTATATGCCAGGCACTGTGCCAAGTGCTTTAAGTATCTCATTTAATCCTCATACTAACTCTACGATGCAGTTGGTAGTCTTACTCCCATTTGGCAGGTGAGAAAACAGGTTCATTGAAGTGAAATGGAGTACTCAAATAGCTGGCAGGTAGTCAGATCTGGATTCAAACCCATCTCTGACTTCTGTGTCTGCATTATTAACTATGACACACACTAACATGAATTAGACTTAATGAAAAGAACTCATTGTTTATTAAACTTTATTGAGCCTTTAATTCTTACTACTGCCATGAGGAAGGTGCTTTCGTGATGACAAAACTGAGGTATGGGAGTCGATTGATGAGGTCAAGGTCACATGATCAAGGATTAGCAGAGACCAGATTTAGACTCTGGCTTCTTGCCTTAAATCTAAGGTTCTTCCTTCCCCCTCAGGCTGTAGAGGTCATAGTCTCAAGGCACCTTGGAGGGAGAGAAGTCATGTCCAGTACCTGGAAGTTTGTGACAAGTACTATGTGGTTCTTGCAAGTGGATCCTGGGCTCTGAGGTTGAAACAATGACTTGGTTGAGCTTATGGTAATAATACAGGTTCACACTAATTCAGCACATACTTTGTGCTAAGCACTTTATACTTTATTGTTTAATCCTTTTAACAGCCCTATGATTATCCCCATTTTACAGAGGAGGAGATAAGGATCACACTGTGTCTCACACAGAATAGGTATGCAGTGAAGTGAATTTTTTTAAAGATTTTATTTATTTATTTTTAGAGAGGGGAAGGAAGGGAGAAAGATAGGAGGGAAACATCAATGTGTGGTTGCCTCTCGCACATCCCCCTACAGAGGACCTGGCCCACAACCCAGGCATGTGCCCTGACTGGGAATCGAACCTGTGACCCGTTGGTTCACAGGATGGAGCTCAATTGACTGAACTACACCAGCCAGGAAATTTTTTATTGAAAAAAAGAAAGGTGGCACTTGATCTGGATCAAGTAGGTGTAGTTCAGGGCTAGGGCATGAAGGACAAAGGTGGCTGTAAGGACAGTTTATGAGCAGAGTTGAATGCCTGAATAAGGAGTTTGAACTTAATCTTGTAGTCTGTAGGAAGGAAGATGAAATTGGTTGTGGTATGCAGAAGGACTGGAGGCAGGTGAAAGTGTTAGGTCACTGCAGGCCTCCAGGTGTGTGTGAACTAAGATAGTGGATGGTAGGAACACAAAGGAACCACCTACATGGATATCAGCATGTGAAGTGGGTGAGAATGTGACTTTAGAGTCAGACAAGCGTGATTTTTAAAAATTTTGTTTATGGAATGAACACTTAACATGATATATACCCTCTTAACACATTTTTAAGTGAACAATATATTATTGTTGACTATTGGTACAGTGCTGTGCAGCGGATCTGTAGAGCTTATTCATCTTGCTCAGCTGAAACTTTATGCCCATTGATTTTGCAGTTCAATTTTTAATTTTTTGAGGAAACTCCATACTGTGTTCCACAATG